>MJUU01040206.1:21066-34787 GCA_002080025.1 Modiolus philippinarum
CACCAATACCAAGTTCGCATGTAGTAAACCTGAACGATGAAATGACTGTGAACCAGACTTCAGATATAACTAGAACTAGATTCCTTCTCCACAAGGAAATTCTTTTATCTGGTCTTACTAATTTCAACGACCGTGCTGAATCCTACTTTGTATGGAAAAATAGCTTCAAGTCAGTTGTCGATGAAGCCAAAGTGTCTGACTAGTCAAACCTCCTAGTAAAATGACAGGGAGTTGAGTCTTGAAAACAGGCTGAAAGTATAAGGAGATCATGTGAGAACCCCACTGAATGTCTCAGATTGTTGTGGGACCGCTTAGATAACAAGTATGGATCGCCTGAAATGCTTGAATCCTCAATAATGAACAGATTGGCGAACTTCCCAAAAATAACAAACAAGGACAGTGCACGTCTGTACGCGTTGTCCGATTTATTGTCGGAAATAGAACACATCAAACAGAATCCTAAATTCCAGTCGCTTCTCGGATATTTCGATTCTTCATCTGGGATAAGGCCAATTGTCAGTAACCTCCCTTATTGACTTCAAGAAAAGTGGACAACGAGAGCCGCAAGTTATAAGTCTTCCAAGAATGTACCATTTCCACCATTCACTGAATTCTCCAGATTCATTCGGGAAATGAGCAAAATCAAAAATGATCCCGTATTCTGTTATGAACAAGAACAGCAAACAACTCCAAAGTATTCTTGAAGGAA
Organism: Modiolus philippinarum; assembly: GCA_002080025.1. Classification (NCBI taxonomy): domain Eukaryota; kingdom Metazoa; phylum Mollusca; class Bivalvia; order Mytilida; family Modiolidae; genus Modiolus; species Modiolus philippinarum. The sequence continues at coordinate 21,776 of MJUU01040206.1, forward strand.
ACCACCCGTGGTCAAAACCTGGATAGCATTTCACAAGACTGATGTCGGCAGATCATGTCCACAGTCATGACATTGGGGCACCCTGCCCCTGTGTACAGAGAACGGAGCACCAGACAGATGCGTCTTACACAACACAATGCATTCATTAGACGAATGTAGAGGATTCAAGTCCAAATCAATTGAGGAGCGGAGAGAGATGCTCAAACAAAACGACTTATGTTTTAGGTGTTGCGCCTCTAAACCCACAGGAGCAGAGACTGCAAGGCGAAGATTCCTGCAGCGACTGCGGAAGCAAAAACACACCATTTCCTTACACATAGTTAGACAGACATCTTCAGTTGGCCCCGTACAACATCCAGGCGGGCAGACAGTACAACAGAACGACGGGGAGGCAAATAATGCTAGCAGTACTGACAGATCAGTAAACTCGTCTTGCACAGAAATTTGTTGAAGCAACACATGCAAATTATGTGCCAAAATCATCCCTGTCAGAGTACACCATAGGGACAACTCCGACAGTATCATTGAAATGTATGCAGTTCTTGATGACCAAAGTAACAGGTCCCTGGCATTACCAGAGTTTTTTTTATTCTTTAACATTGAAGACAAACCAGAAAATTGTATCCTGACCACTTGTTCAGGTCGTATTGCTACCAGTAGCAGGAGAGCCAGAGGATTTTATGTCCAATCTTTACACGGACATGAAGAGTTAGAATTGCCAGTCTTGGTAGAATGTGATTACATTCCAAGCAGCAGAGACGAAATTTCGTCACCAGATCCTACCGTACACTTTCCACATATGAAAGATATAGCTGGAAGAATTCCGCAAATTAAATATAGCAGGAAGAGAATGCTGCTCATAGGAAGAGACTTACCCGAAGTCCATCATGTCCTAGATTATAGATATGGACCATCTGGATCACCTTTTGCCCAGGAATTAAGGCTGGGTAGTCATCGGAGAAATCTGTCTGGACTATCAACATGCAACTCCAGACTCATCTGTGAAGAAAACATTTCACAAAAGGATATGGAGTAAATGAACATGAGACCATAACACATATGTTCCTTTGTCTTATCATCTGGCCAACCTACGACACTAAGACCATGTGAAAGTAAAATTTGTGAACGGGAACCAGATCCCGCTTGTTTCAAATCTGCAACTAAAACAGTAGACATACCAGAATATGATATCTTTGTAAAGACCACAGATGACGACAAACCAGGAATGTCGTATGAAGATAAATTATTCACGAAATAAATGGATAACCGGTTTGCAAGGGACTCCACAGGCAGTTGGGTATCTCCGTTACCATTTCGGACACCAAGACAACTACTGCCAAACAACAGACAACAAGCTGTTAAAAGAATGGAATTCCTCGAAAACAGTCTGAGGAGGAACGCTCTAAAAAGAGAACATTTTCTAGAATTTATGTCAAAGATATTAGATAACAACCCTGCGGAAGTTGCTCTTCCATTGCAAGAACAAGAAGGATGTTGTTATTTACCGTTGTTTGGAGTATACCATCCCAAGAAACCTGAACAGATCAGGGGTGTGTTCGATTCCTCCGCAAAGTTCGACGGAGTATCCCTCAACAGTGTTTTGATGTCTGGTCCAGACCTATCAAACAGCTTACTGGGAGTCCTGATACGTTTCAGGAGAGAGATGGTTGCTGTTACTGCTGATGTTCAACACATGTCCCACTGTTTTGTAGTAACAGATGATCACAGAAATTATCTGAGGTTCCTGTGGTATAAAGATAATGATATTGACAAAGAATTGATAGAGTACCGAATGAGAGTGCATGTCTTCGGTAACAGTCCATCCCCAGCAGTGGCAACGTTGGGGCTACGTACCACAGTACAGGCCGCAGAGCCAGAGTACGGCCTAGATGCTACAAATTTTGTTACTAAAGACTTTTATGTTGATGATGGATTAATTTCGTTCCCAACAGCAGAAGAGGCCAGCAAAGTCGTCAAAGACACACAAGCAGCATTGAAGAAGTATGGAAATCTCCGTTTGCACAAGTTTGCATCCAACAGTGCTGAAGTTATGTCTGCATTTCCAACAAGTGATTTAGCTACAAATTTGAAAGATTTGGATCTTTAAGCCAACAATAAACCACTCCAGCGTAGCCTTGGATTAATATGGGATGTCAACACAGACATGTTCCTATTCCAGCTATCGCTGGACCTGAAACCTATGACAAGACGAGGTGTATTATCTACGATACACATCATATATAATCCACTTGATTTCTTAGCCCCAGTGATAATCCAAGGGAAGTTGATTCTAAGAAAACTGACTTCAACAACAGTTGATTGGGACGAAACAGTCCCGGATGACATCGCATCAAAATGGAAAACTTGGCGACATCAACTTCAAGAACTAGAAACAGTACATGATAGTGAGATTCGTCCTCTTGTTTCAGTTGCCAAAACACTCGCAATACCAGAAAATCCTAACATAGGGACTGAGAGATTCCAGCACTTCTCAACATGGATTGCCCTGATACGTGGCATTGAATTCCTGAAACTTTCGTCCCGTTAATGTCTGAATGGGAGTTCAAAGCTTGAAGCTGACAACACTTCACTTCAAGATGCAGAAGACTTCAATATATCATCACTACAACGTGCAGTCTATGAAGAACATATAGACTGTATAATTCACAAGAATCTATTGGCGAAAGAAGTTCAACTGTCAATTTCAATCCGCTTTTGGATAAAAAAGGACAAACTTTTCCAGATACTTTTTCCGGATATTTCTGTTACAAGAATATTCATAACTACAAGTAATTTGGAAGACTCCAGCTCATCTCAATCTGGATATCACTGTATTCTGTTTTACCGTATTTATCTTTCATCTGTTACAATGTGATTAAAGATCAGTTAACGATCACCGAGTTAATTTGTCTGGCGGAAGATTGTGTATAAAATGAACATATATATTATATTAAGTGAATATTGTGAATAGTATGATAAATTTCTGTTGTTTATTTAAAAAGAATAGTGATATCAAGTAGATATCAGAAAGGGAGTGTATTGTTACAATTAGAGTTTTTTGTCATGGCAAACATGAAGAAATTCCGAAACACCGCGTATATTTTAAATAATTGGTTTCGTTTTCCGATTTCACCTCTCCCTCAAAATTCGTAATCAGAACGTATATGAATGTCCAATAATTTTGGAACTGGGTACCTTGTTCAATAACAGTGTAACTTTAACATTATACTATCATTATATTTGGTTGAAGATGGATCTATTTAATGTAACTACACAACAGTTTATTGGAAATATCAGCTGTACACGTTGATTGCATAATTTGCTAAAATATCGAGTTAACGGAATGATCATTTCACACTGAAACGTACAACTGTTGATTATAATTATATTTACAAGTTTCATCACAGTATTTCAATGTTTTTTTATGATATTTCCATCTATAGGAGGAAGATAAACAACCGTTATTCTGTTGCATAATTCATATAAATATAGAATGTATGGCAAGCAATTTGCGACATTTAAATACATCCAGATATAATTATGGAACACATATTCCGTGTGTTACAGCAATTCAACTATTCTTCCGTGACAATACCGGAACTCTATGTATAATATTACACAGACACACGTCATACATTGTCATATTATATTCATTTATGCAAATTATTGCGTATTTAAATATGTTGACATTTTACTCATAGTTATGGTAGCATAAGTGGACTATAAATTCTCATTATTTTGGACACATAAATTATGATTGTTAATTATTGTATTTTTCAGGTTATTACCAATTTGTTTACCGGCTAATTAAAATAATAGATCTACACTTGGTTTATATTTTGAATTGGGCCAACGAACTAGGTTATACTCGCTGAGTCTGGCTCAGTACACATAGTGTCAGTAGATCTAATTAATTTGTGCTTGGTTTAACAGGCATGAAAAAATGTTGATTCTACCAATCAAATACTATTCAAAGAATAAATACATTTGGAAGTCTCGTCATTGTGTCATGATTCTCAATTTATAAGAACATGATAATCCCGTTAACTCGTAAACTCGTACTTAATCGTGAAGAAGGGGATTATCATGTTCTTAGATATACTAAATATATAAAATATCGATATAAAATCATCATAGCTTCATACAAGTAAAACATGAGTGCAAAATAAAAAAAAGCATAATACGAGAAATGCACAAATAAAGGGATATGGAGTAAATGCACATGGGACAAAATCCCTATACGTGGTAACATTAAGCAAATGGAACAATGCTTTGATTGTTGTTCTTCGTCTTGAAGTTACTATGAGACCTTCAACAAAGAGCAGTTTAAATGTTAGAAGATAAATCCATTTAAATCTTGCTTAATAAATTGACTGCTTTGAAACGCTGAACGAATTTGCATGGAATTGACAGGGTGGTAGAAGAGTTACTCTGTAAAATTGCACCGTGCTTGTTAAATTGTTTAAAATTATTATTGCTTAGTTAATTTTTGTAATTATGGTTCGATATATAATTTCAGTACGCTACAACAAGATACCATTCAGTTGTCCAAACTTGGGCTATTACAGCAGTTGGTGGCCTGTTGGACCATATATGTATGTTGTGCGATGCTGTGAAGAAAAAGGTAAAAATATATTTAGTTTAAATTAGCACAGAAAATAAACAAAACATGTCAAAAGAGGAATTAAGCTGCTGTCAATAGTCCAATTAGATTAGGGAAATTTGTTGCTTAGAAAAATGAATATCAATTCTATCTAAATTCCTAAAAAATACATTTTCAGAAAATTAAACATCGATAAAGATCGATATTATGATTTTGGAAGTAGAAATTGATATCCTTCGGTACTGTCAAGGTTAATCAAGGTATTAATTTACTGTTATATGTACACAATTTTTTCAGCCCGTATAAAATGTATGTCGAAAATTTTCAAGAAAATGCTAAAGACAAAACAAAACAATTCTTTATTCAGCCCCAGACACACAGTGTACACGAGGACTGTAACGGACAAAATTGACGATTCATGGCTACATAAATACTAAGAGTGGCTGTCGGAGTGAAATGAGAATTAAAGATTTCAGGAAACAACGGCAGTAGAATACCGAAGGAAAAATAGGGTGAAATTCACAAAAATCGAAGTCCAAAGACAGGGCAAAAACGAGAACACAGAAAACAATGACACAAAAACAATGACGCCAGACATACACAAAGCACAGAACCAGAAACCACAACATTCAGAACAAAGGCACTCACAGTGTGAACTCCAGTGAAACTGAGAGTGACATCAGGTGCTCCGGAAGGGTAAGCATCTCCTGCTCTGTTAACAGCACCCGTCACACTGTGAGTGATTCAATCCGGGAAAATGTCAAAGTCGGTAGTCAAATCCGGGAAGACGTGAATCTAGCTGAAAATGTCCACTTTCATTTGGGATACTGACACGTCATATCTTTCAATGATGCTATGGTGACGGCCATAGAATTTCTTGAAGTATGAAATTAACAAAGGTTGAACAAATCCCTGACTAAGCAGCTTTTGGGACAGTGTTTTTGCTCTGTTAAAAAAATCACTGTACAAACTACAAGCTCGACAGTAACGAATCAACTGTGAAATGTAAACTCCATAGGCTGGAGAGGTAGGTATATTGTAGGAAACGAGCAAATTTCTAATTTCATTAAATGTTCCGATTGTTCCCATAGCCAGCCTTGTATTCATAATGAATTCATCTTTTAGACTTTAGCATACTGCTTAAGTTAGACGACCATGTATCAAGCTGTAGTATAGCTATAGTTAGGGCTATGTTCTGTTGTTGCCACATGCATATACCGGTTTTGCCTGAATTTATATCAATCTCAAACGCATAGTTTATAAAAAAAATCTAATCTGTAGGAACATTAGCGTATGTTATTTTGTTATTTCCTGGCAAAAAAATCATGTTTTGTTTCATTTGTTGCTAATGATCTTGATTTCCAAAGTATATGTGAATATATATGTAAAATTGGAACCACCAGCTTTGTCTTTCGGGTAATTTGCAACATGAAAGAAAAAAAACATAGTGATATCTTTTTTAATATTATTTTGTAGTAGTCCATTAGTCAGTATTTCGGTACTTACCCGCAGATAAATCCAACCTTTTATTACTTTTAAAAGATCAAGATGGATGAGGATTTTTTCACAGATAATTTATTGCACGTCAGTGGCCTGCTCTCTCCTTTTCTCATTCTGGACGGTGCATCATTTTGATTTTCTGTATCAGTGTGATTACACATGGCGAAGAATTGGGTCTAATAATTCTTTTTTTTATTTTGCATATATTGCTTTTTTTACCTTGTGGCCTACATTTATCATTTTTTTAATACTAATAAAGATTAATGAAAATAATATTAAAACTCAGGCCTTGATTAACAATTTCAGGTCTCAAGTACTCACAGAAAAGTTGTAGAGTGATTCCAGATGATTCATCCTGGAGAGGCAAAATTTATCAAGTAAACAAAGGAAGAGTAATCATTGGAAGCCAGTTTGTGGGGTTCGTATTTTCAAAACTTATTTTTTACTTCAGGTACTCAATTCTTTACATTTAAATCTTATTGGATATTTGTTCTCTCTCAGTTTTTTTTTAAATATTTGACTTTATTGTCTTCCAAACGTTGAGATTTTATCTGCACTGAAGGGACATAAGTTGTCGAAATGCGCATATGCAGAAAATAAATTCACAGTAACTTTGGTATTTGTTATTCAGTACGTCAGTTAATTGACGAAATCAGAATCAACGACACCCCTGAAAACCTTCCGAACGCCAAAATTATGAAGTCTTATCCACTGTACTAAATAAGTGTAACTGACGAGACTAATGGATGATAGAAGTATCCCACACCAAATGTTAACAAAACAGTGTAAATCTTTTATTGGTCTTTGAATATTGTATCATGCAACGATGAATAAAAAAACTGTAGCCCAAGGACATTAGAGTTATTGCCGGGAATCGAATGACAGTGATTGTAAGAGCACTTTGCAAGTTTAATTTCATACTTGTAATCGATTCTGCATCCATTGGATGAAAATACACCGGCGCTAGCTAGGGGCGTCTTGAACTTAAGGTAATAGGTATGTTAATAACAATTTTGTCCGGATTTCGATAAAATTTCAACTGCAAATGCACGTAAAAGAGCTGGATACTAAAGTGAAGGATAATCGGCGTTAGCTATTTTAATGTCTGAAATATGACTGGTTAAAAAATCAAGAAGCTATATTGAATTCATATAGAATCTATGTAAATCGTGCAGAAAAATAGAACAACAATCTTCTTTACATTGCGCTATTTTTAAAACGTATCCTTCAATTTTCCTACAAAAATGAAATGTTTTTTGAAAGATGCAAATTTTATATAGGGTCACCGAATTCGTTCCGCCGGTATAAAAAGTTGAATATACGCTAGGCCCTAAAAAAATTGATTTTTCTCAATAAAACGCGCCTTCAACAACGTCGACGATAAAAGATGCGATTTATGGCATGATTATAATCATGATCCCCTATTTAGTGATATATACCAACATACTCGGTGACCATATGAAAAAATAATATCAATAAATCGGGCATCATATCAGTTTTACAGAAAAGGATACAGTATGAAACAACGATAATCTAAAATGAAATCTAATATTGTTTTACGTTCATTCTAAAGCAAATTTATAACGTTCACCACTGGTGGTGTTGATTTACTTACCTGTCACTTTTTATATAAAGTACAAGGTATGTCTACATCCTCAAAGTGACTTGCAGATGCACAACAATTAACGAGTTGTTCCACTGCTTGGTCTCACTATTCATTTTGGAAGACTTTGTCTCATGTACATTATTTCATGTCCTTTCATTATTCATAAAGCATTAACAAATATATGTTTTTGTTTAATATATATTATTCTTGAGTCTTTATTAATATATGCGATCATTTTATTTACTTCTTTATTTATAAAAGTTTCTCTACTGAGTCATCACATCATAAGTTTTTTTTTCAAAACACGACATGATTCCGTGTCGACAAGCCATCTATTAATTTGTTTATCCCTTTATTTATTCTTTAAATGAGATAGTGTTTAGTATTATAGTTATAAGGTAAAAACAGAGAAGAAAAAAGAAATCATTTTTGCCAGGAAATTTAATTGAACCTAAACTGTCTTAGAATTTGAGATTACAGTAGCATATTTCATCCCCCACTTAAATTAAATTGATAAGCCCTTTGTTTTATGTGAAACTCAAAATGTTTGCAAATACCCGTTTATTGGTACAATTAAGCTTTTGATATGTGTTAGCTGTTTTCTTGCAATTTTACATCATTAGGTGTAGTTATATAAAAGTGAACTAAGAGTATAATTCACTTTTAAGTGTTCACTCGCATGTTTCAAGTAGCCCAATGAAATGATTTTCGAATTTGATATACTCATGTTAATGTTTTGCAAACCATACATATTTATCATAACCTTCGGTTATTGTTAAATATTTACTGGGCATTTCAAAACAATATACTTTTACTAAAACTTTTAAGTAGAAAAGGGCACTTTATTCATAATTTTTATTTTAGACAGAAAAGAGCAATTTATTCTTGATTTTTTTAATGCATTTCTTCACAAATTTCAGAGGAAGATGGGTCAGGATGCAATGTGCGTATGATAAATACAGCAAATAAAATTCTCAGTCAGTTTATAATGTGCTTTGTTCTGAATATTTATAATTCTGTACATAAATTATACTATTTCATTAAGATATTTCGACAGCAAGCAACATAAAGCCACTGATGCATTAGAAGAAAGCTTAGAAAATTATACAGTATACAACAAAATAAAATACACGGTACAAGAAAGTTCCAACAAAGTACCAGTTTGCGCAAGGTTTTAAAATATGACCCTGTGAAACATGCATATGTTTTACAGAACTTTGTTGTAACCAGTTAAAGTAAAGAGTATCTCCCTCATGTAAAGCTATGTCCTTAGCTGATTTTGGCTTTACATTTAGATTATATTTGATATTTGTTCTCTGTCAGTTTTTAACATCTTTCAGTTTATGATCTTCCAAACGTTTAGATTTTATCTGCACTGAAGAGACATAAGTTGTCGAAATTCGCATATGCAGAATTTAAATTCACAGTGACTTTGGTATTTAGTTATTTGAAACAACCACATAAAATGAACATATATGAGAGAGAATGGAAAACTTCAACTGCTTTACTATAGAATAATTATTTCCGTTTTTACTGTTCTGATTCAGTAACGATTACGCCCCATATTTTGTGTAAAATTAGAGATTGAATTCCGTATTAATAATACAGATTAGATAAGGACAAAACTAATGCAGATTTAATAATATTTATAAAATTAAAATATTGCGACATTAAAGATGAAATCGATTTCGGACCAGCACTGATTAATGACTACTGGTTTGGTGATTACCCCATCTGTTGACGAGCAGATACACCAGCGAATGAAAAAATAAATAGAAATTACTGTAAATTTGACGATTTTGACGATTTTTATCTCCTCGGGGTAGATGCAACCATAGCAGGTGGAACACAAAACAGATAGATTAATTTATATAATTCCATACAATGTACATTTATGTTTATTTAAACTCTTATCACATCTTAACGGAAGCCAGTAGCATGCGTTCTTTCAGAAGAAACATTTTTTCCTAGGGGATAAAATTGCATATTTTCATGAACATGTTTGTGTAAATGTAGGACTCAAATCTGTGTCCTGTCGCTAATCTGTGTCCTTTCGCTAATCTGTGTCCAATATTCACGTCACAATACCCAACTTTTCAAAGTATATTCAATAACGTCACCATACGAAAATCTGTGTCCGTTTTGAAAACCTAAAATCTATGTTCTTTTGAGAATGTATATAAGAAACTTCAAAAGCATATTAAATTTTTTGTCCATTATCTAGTCTACCACATTTATTATCGTTTAAACGTAGCAGTTCAAAGGGGCGAATCATTGAAACTATTGGTATAAATATCTTGATTTCTTGGTAATCACCACCCCGTAAAAGCCATGTGTAATTTTAAGGAGTAATGAAATCCCGTGATTTTTTTTGTTTGTGAAATGAATTTCCCGTGCATTTTCTGAAGTCATAAAAATGCTGTTAAAAATGCCCCATATATTTATCCCAGATAATACCGTGAATTGGTTTCTGATAATATGAATTTTTTGTCCACGTTGTCTATACACAAACTCAAACAAAGGATATTAGTAATATATAAAACATTCAAATAAATCTATTTGAATTACCCCTAATCAAAAATTATGCAAACTATTAAACTACAATTTTCACTCATTATACAATTTGAAATTCATGAAGTGAAATGAAATGATAATTAAGAGAAAATGTATTACAAGTTTCAAGAGTTTATCTTGCAGCAATCTGTTACCACATTTCCACAATATTTCTGCCTAAATATAATCCTTCGATTTTAAAATAAATTTTATTTTACATAAAAAAAAAATTGACCAACTGTGTTCTAATACTGAAAATTTTATAAAATTATGTAATTTTTGTCCTTTGTTTAATTTTGAATATGTTTTATCCTGATATGCTATTCGTATTTAGCTTCACAGGCTGTAAAAAGACGAAGAGCAAAGGTTTGTAAATTTTTTGTCCACCTTATCTATACAAAAACTCAAACTACCACAGAACATTAAATGATATTAGTAACATATAAAACATTCAAATAAATTTATTTGAATCTCCCCTAATCGAAAATTACGCAAACTATTAAAGTATAGGAAACCTGGTGGAAATCTCAATAAAATATAAAAATTAAACTAATCTCATGGTTACAGCATTTGCTTAGGAATCTAGTGTTTGCCATTTTTAATCTTTTATTGCGACAGTGATAAAAAAGAACCTATGAAAAGGGGCAAGAACCTTTCTGTTAATGTGTTTAGGACATTTTCAGACTTTTGAGGAAGTAAATCAGTAGTTAACGGTTTTTTGGATCATATTGTTAAATGTTTACTTTGTGTTAACTGTTTAGGGAAAAACACTGTTTGCTGTAAATCATAAATATCTTTTACTTGTTTTGTGGCTGTTATAATTTACAATTAACTTTTTTGAAAAAAAATATAAAAATGTTAGTCTGTAAATGCAACCCCTCTCACCCCGCTCTTCATTAAATTCCCTGTGACTTTGTTATAAATATGATGGTTAAAAATCTAAGGAATTTAATGGGAAAGTGGGATACAATTTTCACTGCATTATACAATTTAATTTTTTTTTTATTTCTGCCTGATTTTAAAATAAATTTTATTTTACATAAACAAATTTGACCAAGTGTGTTCCAATACTGAAAATTTCATGAAATTATGTAATTTTTGTCCTTTGTTTAATTTTGAATATGTTTTACCCTGACAGCTATTCGTATTTAGCTTCACAGGCTGGAAAAAGACGAAGAACATAGGTTTATGAAAAGGACACAGATTTGAAAGGAAAAGGACACAGACTTGCTTGGAAAAGAATCGTCACATATTTGTGATGTATGTGACGTCAGTTTTGGCCACAGATTTGCGGACGGACACAGATTTGCGACAGGAGACAGATTTGAGTCTTACATGTATCACTAATGAAATTAATATCAATAGATACTAAAACTGAAGTAACCCCGGCATTAGATTATTAAATGACATGTGCAAAGCTCAGATATTGTAGTATTTTTGTTTAATTTTAGGAAGTGGTCGTTCATTTTTCAACAGGTCCTTAGCTAATTGGTATTTTAGTGTTTAAAGAAAATAACCTTTATCATTTTTTTTTCATTTTTTCAAAACTCGTAACCTGGAAAAAATTCACAATAATATAGTAGCCACAGAGTATCAGTGACATGATAATTCAATAAGTGCATATAGTCTCTGAAGTTTGAATTTTTGGTGTCTGATAGCGCTATTAATACTTATAATAAACTTCAAAAATCTAATATTATGTAAATTTGTTTAATGCGATAACGGCATATCAAAATTGCATATATGCATTTTCCTAATACTTGATTATATCAAAGCTAATGTGCAACAATTTAACAATCAATATTGATTTTTTAAAAACATGACTATATTAACTTTTTGTTGTAACATAAGTTATAAGCAGGACAACATTTAATCGAGTGGTAAGTATATGATGTTTCCAGAGGTTAACGACACCAGTATTTACATTTCCCTGATCGTCTATTTATTTCTTATGCTAGGGTTTTAAATGTTGATAATGATAGGAAAATATAAAAGTAGATTTATTGGATGAAACCAACCAGCGATTTACTAATTTCATTTAATTCGTTATCTTGAAGTATGAAAAGCACATAAAATACAAACACAAAAAGTTGCAATGTATTGAAAACGAGTTTTTAATTGATGTTGTATTTCGATACATTGTTACTTTACTCTCCATCAATAATTGTCAACTGTTGTATTAGAAGCATAAAATGTTATTTATGTTAATTTTGTTCTTTCTGTTCAGTATCCACGCGAAATAAGACTATCAGTCTGACTACATGGAGACATATATGTCTTTATGAAATTTTAAGGCGACCAGGAATAGATTTTTTTAAATATTTATTTATAATTTCTATACTCTTCTTGTTTAGGTGTAGTTCAGAGATGACTTCCATGACTCATAAGAGAGTTATATGTGATCATTATTAATAATATTTTTGTTGTTTTAGCTTAAACGTATACTGTGGAATCCGTTAACACAAAAAAAAAACAGAAAAAAATGTTTGTGATAAACTTTCTTGTTGGTAATGTTTGTTTTATCGATTTGTCTATGCTAATGTTCGAATACTTGATATATTCAAAGAAGCTTTTACCTGGGTAATGATGAGGGCAAGAGAAGTAACACGTGCCATGGATTCGTATTGGTTTTTTTCTTAGGATTAAAAATGACATTAACCAATTAGCAACCAAACAGATCTTTCAACACTATATTCCAGGTGGCTGTGTGACGGGTGCCATGCATAGAGCAGATCATTCTTACCATTACG
>MJUU01040206.1:49085-60328 GCA_002080025.1 Modiolus philippinarum
GAGGTCTCCATACCATTCCAATGAACGGTCACTTCATTAGCTGATCTGGTTAACTGGTGTTCCTTTTTTGTTGAGTGTGAAGACATATGTTCTTCCTTAACCGACATTTGTTGATAGTTCATAGCTCCCTGTACTTTTCTTGAACTGTCTAGCCTAACTCTATCTACAGCCAATAGCAATGTTACCAGATTGTCCACATCTCCAGTAAGTAGTAACACCAGACTGTCTCCTATGCTAGATCCCGTCAAACAGGTCGATGTACATTGGTCTTATCTGGAATATCATTCTTTGATATAGGTTGTCGTCTCATTTCCTGTCTCTGCAGTTGATCAGATTTTTACGATAGCTCCGAGTTTCACCGCTTCATCATCATGTTTGCTGTTATCTTTATCTGTTGACTCAACTTCTCTTTCATTCTAATCATGTCGCCGTTGTTCCTTTATCTCTCGTATGGCTACTAAAGGTTGATTGTAGCAATAGATGGTGTCGAGCTAGCTTGTGGCTAGACACAGTTTTCAAGTCGTATCTTAGTCATTTCCAAAATTTGCTTCTAAGCATCTCGTTCACATAATTCCTGTACACTTTGTCAAGTTGTCTTGCAGTCTACATCCCCATGATGATAAATCTTCATCTTCTCCTTGGCATGCGGTGTAGAACTGTAACCGGGTAGTATGAATTTTATGCAAATCACATCCAAAATTTAAAATTTTTAAAGTAAAAATAATTTTTATTAATAAATACTCACCACTACAAATTCTGAGATATTCCCAAATCGACATCTGAACAGCAACTCACCACTACAAATTCTGAGATAGTCCCCAAGCGACATCTACCCAAATGATATATTTTGAGAAGGTCCCATCATGGACCTATATAAGGAACAGCTTCCCATAATACTAACCATTCAATTTCCTCAAAAACTAGCAAGACAGAGGATGAAAGGGGGGACCGAAATGGATTGGACCTGTAATTTATAGTGGTAAGTATTTATTAATAAAAAATTAATTTTACCTTAATTTTTTTTTTATTTTATAAGATAAATACTATACCATTATAAATTCTGAATACACAATCTAACAGATAGCGGAATCCCCTGAAAAAGTGCAGACGGGGCAAGATTGATCCTTTGTGCAGCTATTATAGGTCCCAAAGAAAAAAGACTATCAGTATGAGAGGTCAGAGATCGCAGGTAGTGGTCTATGAAAGAATTTGGACATCTCCAAAACCCTGCTGATAAAACTTCTGCCGTAGAAGCTAAGTTAAACAGAGCCGAAGATGAAGAAATAGCTCTGACCTCATATGCTTTAACTGAATGCCGAGCTAAAGTTTGTTCACCAGCAAATTTATATGCAAGAAAAATAGTGTTGCATAACCATCTTGAAATTGATTTAGATTTTAAATTGAAGTACCCCGTTTTAAAGGTAAGAACAGCCTAGTGATAGAATCAGATCTTTTCTGACTTGTCCTATCTAAATCTATTTTCAATATTCTAATAAGACAAAGTAAATCAGATGAGGAATCTGAAGGAAGGGCTTGGATAAAATTGGTTCCGAGTCCTTGCTAGGGATTCGATTTTTACCCAAGGAAGAGGGAACAGTTATAAGTGTGACAGCAGACTGATCTCGATTAAACCGAAGACAAAAATCTGAGACTGACAGAGCAAGAATTTCGCTTCTTCTCCTACCAGAAGCTAAATTCATTATTGCCGAAATCAGTACCACCACAAACAGTTAAAAGTTCTAGTGATGCTAGACCTGTAACCTTGGATAGTAGGTGGTGATAGGCGTTTATCCTCAAAGAGATGAACAAAAAAGTCTGCTCGTTGTTGAACAGTGACTTTGATAGGATCCACGTCCGTTCAACACACCAATCAACGAAAATTGACCACTTTGCATCATAGACAATCTCTGTGGACTGTCGGATAGCACTAGAGATGTGGTTGGTTGTTCCGACAGAAAATCCTTTCTGTCGGATTCCCTTCCATAGAATAACCATGCGTGAAGATGCAGGTTTTCCGGATTTGGATGCAGTACTCTTCCTTTTAGCTGGGATAAAATATTTACCCTGAGAGGGAGAAGAAGTAGCCTTGCACACGAGAGATACAGTAGATCTGTGAACCAGGCTTGTTTTGGCACAGCTGGAGAAATAAGGATGCTATTGCAGGATTTCCGGGACACTTTTGAAGGACTTGGGAAGGAAACCTGAAGGGAGGGAATGCACGTACGCAAACATTCCCTTCCAAGAGATTGACATTGCGTCCACAGCGTATGCCAGAGGATCTGGAACTGGAACTGAAGAGATAAAAGCGTCTAGTTTGCGATTCAGAGATGTACAGCAAAAAGAACCAGACGAGGTCGACCCCAAAGAAGACAAATAGCATTGAAAATTACTTGAAGTAATTCCCATTCCGTGTTCGCTGGCGCTAGAGAACGTGAGAGTGTCTGCTAGAACATTGAGGTGAGTTTGAATGTGACTTACAACCAACTGAATCTGACGCTCTGAGTACAGAAGGAGAATCTCTTTGCAAAGAGAATGTATACAGACTGAAACAATAGGTGCCTCCCTGATTTTCCAGATATGCTACCACCCTAGTATTGTCTGTTGCCAGAACTAGAGACTTGCATTGCAGAGACGTTTCGAAATGACATAGAGCCAAATGGACTGCTTTCATGTTTAACAGGTTGGTGTGCTCTTTCTGTTGTACAAGAGACCACAACTCTGAGGTCCAACTTCCCTCTAGGGAGGCTCCCACACCCTGGTTTGAAGGATCTGTATAGAGAGTCAGAGAAGGTACTGGCACAAACAATGATACCCCTTCATCATCACATTCCCCGTATCTATCCACCATTGAAGGTGAGGTTATAGTGAGAGCAGCATAGGATGTTTGCTTCCCAGTCTTGAGAGGCTGGAAGCCAGTGCTGAAGTAGATAAAACTGTAAGGGCCGAATGTGAAGACGTCCAAGGGGAACCACTTCCGCAAGGGATTTGAGGAAATCTAAAAGCTGAGAAAACTGGCTGTTACAAATTGAGAGTGTTGGAACAACAGAATTCTTTGACAGAGGGATAATTTGTTTTCCACTGGAGAAAAAATGAGATGCAGGTCTGTTCTGTAATGATCCCCTAAAAACAGGAAGTTCTAAGAAGGAGTCGACTTTGACTTCTTCCAAGACACCAGAAAACCAAGACTGAGAAAAAAATGAATTATCTTATCTGTTTGTAAAGCAAATGTTTCTTGACTGGAATCCCTGTTCAGAGAATCATTCAAATAAGAATGGATCTGAACTGACAATTTGTGTAGATGATCTGTAACTGCTCGAAACACTCTTATGAAGGTCAGAGCAGCTACTCAAAGTCCGAAATGGGGACGCTCGAAATTGATATACGATATTGTCCCAAGCAAAACGAAGAAACTTCCTGAAAGAAACTTCCTGGGGGAGCAGCAATAGAGATATGAAGCATCTGTCAGGTCTAGACTGGTTGTCCAAATACCAGGGAGAATACATACCCTAATAGAATAACTAAATACCGAAGTTACTGTGAATTTAATTTCTGTATCTGCGCATTTCGACAACTTATGTCTCTTCAGTGCAGATAAAATCTAAACGTTTGGAAGGCCATAAACTCAAAGATATCTGAAAAAACTGATAGAGAACAAATAACGAATATGATCTAAATGTAAAGCCAGAATCGGCTAAGGACAGAGCTTTGAATGAGGGGATACTCCTTAGTTTTTAACAAAATTTAGAACGATTGGTTTCCATCTTGAAATGTGGTATCAAACAACTAAATACCGAAGTCACTGTGAATTTACTTTATGCATAAGCGCATTTATTTCGACAACTTATGTCTCATCAGTGCAGATAAAATCTAAACGTTTGGGACTCAAAGAGATAAGTGTTTAGGACAGACAGATCTAAAACCGATCTCATACCCCAGTTTTCTTTGGAACTAAAGAGACGAGAGTAAAACCCCGGAGACTGGGTTGGATTCAGAACACTTTTTACAGATCCTTTTGTAATCAAGGACTAAACTTCCCAAGACTGGAGAATTTGCTTATCTGTGTCTCAAGTTTGAGACATACAGATTGGAATCTCTTATAGTGTTGGTGATTTGAGAAACTGAAGATGTATACCTCCGAATTACTGACAAAATCCACTAGTCTGTGGTGATCTTTTCCGACTGACTCAAGAAGTGAGTGAGTCTCCCTCCTACTTGAATAGAAGGGAAAGGAATAGTAAATTGTTCTCCCTCTGAGGTGTCAGTAATAAACGAGGGAGCAACTTCTTATTTACGATTCCCTGCCTTCTTAGCCCCTTTTTTTTTCTTGTAAGAAAAATTGAACTTAGAGGTAGAGGCAGAAGAGGTAGTTTGGGATTAACTATCCTCTTCTTATGAACCGAATGGGCAGGAGGATTAGAAACCACTGGCCGTTTGTCATTGGTAAACTATACATTTACCTTGACAGGTTGTGGCAATTCTTGATTTCCTACTGAACTAGCTGAACAGACAAACCAGAAATCTTATCCGATAGAGGAGAAGCAATGAAGAATCCTTTACAGATTGACCAACAGAGGAATTCTCTAAAATTTCACTTCTTTTAGAAAGAGTAAAATTGTTGAGAGTACCCAGCAAACAAATTTGCAAAGTGTCGATAGCCTGGTCAACTTGCAAAAGTAAAGCTTTTAGTTCCTCCAAATCGTCCCCTTTTTCTTGAAGCAAAAAACCAGCTGTAGCCAAAAAATGTTCTGCAGTACCTAAGCCTAAGCAGATTCTTTTATTTAGACCAAAGAGATTGCGTAAGACTAAGACCATCTATAGATTAAGATCCAAGAAGGGAAGCCATAGCTTTGTCACAGGTAGGAAACAACTTTCCAATACAGGAGTTGCGAATTTCAAAATCTTTACTCCTAAATCGACCAGGAAAAGACGAGAACCAAATCCAGAAAATTTACCAGAATTATTGCTTGAAGAACCTGAATCTAAATCCAAATTTCCTGCATTCCCTGAATAAATAACATTATACCGAAGTTGCTTAAGTGAGGAATGAAGCTTCCTGACTCCCTAGGGCCATAGATAGAGTCTCATCCCTGGTCAGGGGGAAAAGGCTCTCCTGCGGCACCTGACCTGGACTCCAAAGCATCTAACCTATCAGAAACAACTTGGGGTCTGAAGACATAGATGTCTTTAACTCCCCTAGAATTTCTCTTACTTCTGTAGCTAAACTAGAACTCTGAGAGGGCGTCCTGGAATTATTAGGAAAATTACCAGGAAAAGCTAACCAATAATAGGAGTTGTCAAATGGAAATCATGAATAACCTGGAAACTGAGGAGTTCAAGGAGGACATGGCCAACCTGGGAACCTGGAAGAAACTGAAGGTCTATGTTGCATAACATTTAAACCAGTTATATATATAGAAATGATGGGGCAGTGACATTTGACACAACTCTATCCACAGGACGTGAAAACGTGTGTGTAACTGATGACACAACCGAAACTGACCTATTCGGTACAAGATCCGAGGTTAGTTGGTTTCCCAGTCCCGCTACAGAGGTATCATGCGGAGTCTGGGAAACAGAGGTAGGAATTCCCATATTTAATGGATTAGGTACAGAGCCATCCAAAAAAGAATCACTGTCTGTGATAGATTTTAATGGACTCAGTGGACTCGATTCCATGATTCACAAACAATGTCAAATAACAATAATTGTATCTGTTGCCTGTATATATGGTAATATTAGTAGCAAAATCAAATACCAATGTTCAATAACAACAAATAATTAGAAAATTCGTTTTCTTCTCTTCCAATCTACGTGTTGTTTGCGTCAGGAAAGCTGATTCTTATATAGGTTCTTGAAGGGATCTTCTCAAAATGTCTCATTACTTGGGTATGTCCTGCTGTTCAGATGTCGCTTGGGGACTATCTCAAAATTTATAGCGGTATAGTATTTATGTTATAGAATTGAAAGTGTGGCACCCGATTTATAACAGCCGATGTCTTTCCGTCTATACAGACTTTTGACACTTGGTAAGATCTACGGATGTATTTTACCCTTTTTATTTATTGATAAATTATCTTTTGAAATCAGAAAAAAGTTATTTCCAGGGATGCATACAATTCAGGAAATTTGACTTCAAACAGAAAATCTTTATCAAAAATATTTTCCTTGCATCCTAATGGCTTTAAAATCTTTTAAACATATACCGTCTGATATATCTTTTTATAAGCTTTCATAATCCGTTTAAGTTATTATATCATCATGCATTGCAAAGGTATGATAGAAATGTATCTTTTTTTATTATTATTATTTCCGGATTTCATTTTCCGGCTTTTATGCCATCTCACATTTACCGGGATATTTTTGACTGACACTTAGTATTGATTTCATTCCCTAAAATCATGATACCCCTTTATGGTATGGCATTGCAGTTTTTGCACACACAATTGACGATGAAAGGCGTTAGTTGACAAAGAAAACAATGATAATTCGCAACTTGCGATATATGAAGTTAAATTTTCGGCTGATAAAATTTCAGCAAATCGTAACAAAGCGCCTGCTATCAGATGATTTAAGAAACAGATTGATTTTAGCTCTAAATGAAAGCCAAGACATCAAGTTTGTGCCGTTTCAGATACAAAATACTATTTTTGGATCAACTTTTTCGAGTGGTATTGAAGTGTCTGCATTTTTGACAGACAATAGAGGGCAATTTAGGCGTCACATTGAGGAAGAGGCAGTGAAAAAACACATATCTTACATGGTTGGATTTAAGTATTTATTTCGGGCTGGATTTAAAACTCTGCGAGAATATCTTGATGCTCAAAGTATTACTAATGATTCTCACATGTTACCAGTGGCAGCTTTGCTCAACTTTTTGGAAAATAAAGGTAGCAATCACGTTTGAAGCTAGTCCTAACATAAGCCTTCGTTTGTTGTGTGACTCTTCATATTTGGACATTGATCATGTTGATATGCACATCACGAATTCTTATGTCGGAAACCATTTCGTCCGTAGCATTTTCTGAACATGAAAAATCCTGTTATCCAACTTTTTGCATATAAAAAGTTGCACAACAAACGAAGCCGAAGGCAGCACAGCATGATACGACCGCAGCACAGCATGATACGACGGCAGCAGCATATTTCAACCACTGAAATTGAACAAGTTTAAATTAAAGGCCGTCTTTGGGCGAGGAATGTTCCAAGTGTCGAATAATAGTATGTTCTTGTGTAATTCTGCTCTAACGCCAAGAACATTCATATTTGTATCAATATGACTGCCATTTGGAAAGATAAAATGGAAAATTTAAGAGAGCAAATAAATAAAGTGAAAAAAATATATGCGACAGTCTTGAAAATATGACTTGACGACAGTAGTTCTGTTTGGCACCCCAAAATTAATGTCTAGGCTTATTATTTCAACCACGGGATGGGTATTCAATCAAATACATTGTATAAATAATTGAAATGTTATTTGTTGAATAATGTAAAGAGACTAAACTATTTTAAAGCTATACATGCTATAAGTATAAATAAAACTTTCATTTTAGTAGTAGAAAGTAGTAGTAGTTTTCATTGTAGAAAATTGAAGTAAATACTTTGATGCATTATACAACTTTGATTCTTTTTTGAATATGTCAGTAGCCCTTAAAAGCAGGGTCGACTCTAACAGTAGTCCTGTAGCCCCAGGCTAGTAAATTTTTTGAAAGACTACTATAATTTTTAACTTGGTAGTCCTTTGGGCTAGCAAAATTTGGAAAACTTCTCAAAGGTATATAATATGAGGGCCGGTAAGATCACGGCAGGACCAGTGAATTCAGGCGTCTTGTTGTCATTTTGCCTACTGAGAAGTAAATTAAGTGTCAAACCCTGAACTGTTTGTCTATAATTTCTTTATTTTCATTCTCCATGTAGGATACTTTTCTGCTATATGTTTACACAATTTGCCTCTGTTGTCTGCCCTAATGATACATAAGTCGGCATTCCATGGTCATTCATTTTCTTGAACATTTTGCACCGTATTTACTCGAACTCTAGTCTTTGGGTCAAAAAAGATTAACAGAATGGTTAAATTTTGCATGTTCCTATGGTAGTCCATTCACTGGTCTGAGTGTACAACTGTACCTGACAACATCTGTTGCTGTGTCCGCTTTACGTATGTCAAAAAAAAACCTGCATATGTTCTGGCTGGCTTTATTGATGTATATTGGCAAGTCTGGAGACCTACTACCTCCTACACAAGGGATCAGAAGCATGTTATGTGCCACTGGTACGGCTTGCATTGGTACATCACTTTCTTTTCCGCCATCTTTTATCTTGAGTTGTTCTTGTCACTCCTGCAAAAATGGGGAGTGAAATTATGACCCGCGAACAATGTTCTTGGGTTGATGTTCATGCCGTTTGGGCAATATTTTGACACGAGAACGTTGTACTCGGATGAAAAATTCCTCGCCCAAAGACACCCAAAATGAATGTGGACACAGTAATTTGCTATCACAATATAACTACCTTGACACATTAATTACCTGGACACAAACTAGTGAAAATAAAAAATTAACCATTTTATACCCCTACTCGTTAGAGAGTGGGGTATATTGCATTCACCTTGTCTGTCCGTCCGTCCGTTCATCCGTCCGTTCGCCCAAAATTTATGTCTGTCACAATTTTCTCAGCTTTTAGTGGAGGGATTGATTTGAAAATTGGTATGCAGCCTCTATGTGATCTGTTTTAAGGAACCTCCTATTTTGAGTCTTGTCCGATGTGCACTTCCTGTTTAACGAAATATGGACTTAGTTACGAAATGTAGTGAAACATGAATTTTTCGTTGCAGTTTTCTCAGCTTCTATAAGAGGGATTGATTTCAAATTGGTATACAGCCTCTATATGATTAGTTGGTTACTACATTCTATTTATTGTCATGATTGTTGACAATTATGTATTGTGTCCAACACCTGTATTCAATTGTGTCCACACACACTTAAATTTGCACTTCCTATATTGAGCAGGGTTCAGTGAGTGGGGGTATCACTGGTTGCCATTCGCAACAGCTCTTGTTAATCCCTTATTGATCAGAGAAAGGTAAGAGGTAAGCAAGATCTGTTGACTACCAACTAAAAAGTTGGACTCAAACTAGGGAAAATATTTTTAAAAAATAGCCCTTTTGATTCTTTATGGCTCGAAAAGCAGAATCTGTTGACTTTAAACTGATTCTCTTATGAAAAGGAATCCTGAAAAAAAAATTCTCATTGAAATTCAATGAAAAATACAAATTTAAGGTTTTTATTTCAGGAAAGGATATGGAGTAAATGAACATGAGACCATAACACATATGTTAACTCCAACTGCATTAATTTTAATGAGCTGTATGGCCATTTCGGAAATTGTTTGCACAATTAGAATTTTGGCCTTGTTTGGCTCCTTATATAGCTCAGAAACAGTAAGAGGTACATCAAATAGGTCCAAATACTACTTAAACCTTATGTCAAGAGAAATCTCAAGAAACAAACCTCATTAAAAAATTGCATGTTATGAAAAAATGCAATTTTGGCCTCTAACCCCTAATAGCTTGAAAATGGTAAGAACTTCACCAAATCTGTTGACAAACTACTGAAAGCTTACAACAAGAGGAAACCAAAGAAAAAATTTGAGTTGAAATCAGATGAAAAATATAGATTTTAAATTGCAATTTTGGCCCCTTTGACTCCCTGTACCTCAGAAACGGGAAGAGTTAACCAAAATCTGTTGTAATACAAATGTACTTCTGAAAGCTTACAACAGTGGAATACTAAGAAAATACAGATTTTATGATTTTTTGGTGGTTGTACAAAAAGATGATGTGTTTACAAGGAGATTTTTGGTCTGTTAACAGACAAAGGAAACATGTATTTATGTGAAAAAAAAAATAATTGTTAAACCTAATTTGTGCTTATTTCATATCTAGATCATTTAAATTTCTGAAGTATTATGATTATAGATACATTTTTTTCAGAATTTCATGAGGAAAGTCTGCGTGAAATTATCTACCCTAAAGATTTAAACAGAGAAAGTGATGTTGCCACAGTTCTCGCAATTCATTTGCTTTCAAAGCTAGGATTAGATGAAAAGTCTTCATACATGATTACCAATGACCACTTTTTAAAATACAGAATGTGTCCTTGTGGAAATAAAGACTGTGGTAACAAAGTCATATATGGAAACACTGGAATGGGTAAGTACCATTATTTTTAAATGTGACATACTACAGGTGAACTATTTTATACAATTAATTACTGTGGAAGTACTTTTATTCGTGGACAATTTTCGTGGTTTTCATAAAAAAAAATTTTCATGGGTACTTAAATTTGTGGTTTCGATTTCTATGCATTATAACTCAATGGAAAAAGTGCATTTCGTTGGGAACTTAATTTCGTGGTTTTAGCGAACCACGAAATCTACGAAAATTGAAACCCCACGAACAATACATGTAGTACTTTCACAGTAATAAGCAGTCCACACTTTTTTGCAAGCAATGACAAGCTGAGCTACTACATTTCAATCTTCCCTTAAAACACTGGGTTTATTTGGATTAATCTGTGATATAATGGATATGGTTTCTTTTAAAAAATCTCCTTCAAACAACAGAGCCAACTATTACTTTTTATAGGTAGTTGTCTAAGGTGGTCTTCTTACAGAACTGATGATGTAACCCAACCTGCTGACCTTTCCAAGATTGCCAACTTTTCAAAACTTACTGTAGATTCATGAATTATTGAGAATCTGCTTTTATTGCAAATTTGTAAAGACTAGTAAACTTGAAAAGCAAATTATTATTATTGCGTTTGTCAACCTGTCGCAATATTCACAATAACAAAAACACAGTAATAATTTCAGAATATACAGAAGTTTATCATTTGACCCTAAGTAAATTTCACAAAAAAAACATCTGATCTGAAACTCTGCTTGCTCAATTGAAACCAAACTTTGGTGGAATGGTCACTAGGGGGATTTGGGGGATTTAGAATTGGATGTTATGATCCTATCTGCCAACCAAATGTCCACTACATTTGAACTTTTTTTTAGAAAAAATATTCTCATTTGGAATTACATGCTCAGTTTGAACCTATTAAAATTTAGGGAATTTGAAGTTTGATGGGTCCCTTTTAGAATTGTATCTGATGACCCCACCTGTCAACCAAAGTGGTGGTCTCAGCAAAACTTACTAATATTTTGACATGAGCATGATGAGAGCCTACATATAAATGTAT
>MJUU01040206.1:61494-73044 GCA_002080025.1 Modiolus philippinarum
ACTCCTCCTACAGTTTTTATGGTAGGAAGTTTTTATATTGCAGTCTGATTATGCATGTATCAAGGATGTGCATACTACTTGGATTTTGATGTTTGATAGTTCAGAAAAATACACATTGTTGAACTTTGCCATTTTTTGGGTAGGATATTGCTTATAGGGTACATTATTTGTCCAGACATCTTCTCCTATAGTTTTCTACATAAAAAGTTTTGATAGTGTTTATTGAATAGCATATGTCACAGATGGGTATGGTATTTGAATTTTGAGTTTGAGTAAATTATGAAAAAAATTCACATCCTGGTCTTTGTCACTTTAATGCAAAATATATTGCTTAAAGGTTACATTTTAATTTCAAGGGTACATGTTTTGTTCAGATGACACCTACAGTTTATGACAGTTTTTATGCCCCCAGATCGAGGATCGGGGGGCATATTGTTTTTGTCCTGTCTGTCTGTCTGTCTGTTTGTCCGAAACTTTAACCTTGGCTATAACTTTTGAACTATATAAGGTAGACTTTTGATACTTGACAAGTGTATAGGTCTAGTTAAGACGAACATAAATATGCAAAAAAAATTAGGTCAAAGGTCAAAGGTCAAGGTCATAGGGGTCCAAAAGGGGTAAAATTGGGAATCTGGGGGCATATGTAGTGTTTCACAAACACATCTTGTTTAGATATGATTTTGTTATTTTGCAGGGTTTTGTGCATATGTTATGTTAAAAATGAGCATGCATAAGAGTTGTGATGATATTTTATTTCATAGTTCAATAATGTAGGTTTACCTGAAATGTTGGGGCATGGGGTATGTGAGCGTGCTCACTAAGGTTCTTTAATTTCTACAGTAATGAAGATTTATGCTGATATCATTGATTAACAAGAAAAGATATTTAATTTAGTACATCCTTTAATTTGGAGAAATTGAAAATATTGTTTATTTATGACAAAATGTTAGGAACTTTTTCTGTAGCGTAGTGAAAAATAAATCAGCCTCTTGGTCACCTTTGAATGCTCAAGAATATAAACTGACCTCTATTGGAAGGTCAATCCTGTTTATTGTATCTTATCTGTAGTGATATAGCACAAAGTTATGTAACACAATTAGTTGTGAAGGTTACTCATGTGTACAGGTGAATTTTATAATGTACATTTTGTACATCAATATACTTTAGAATCAATATGTTAGGTCAGCCTCAAACAAAGTTTACAGTAATTATGGAGCTTCAAATTTCAGATTGGTAAATTCAAAATGCAAAGTTTTTTCTTCACATATGTCTTGATATCTAAATACACTTTTGTAAATTTCTGCATGTCTTTTACTTTAATAAACTTTGAACAGTTGAATGATTAAATAAATGTATAAAAAGTGCAGTTTTCTTATACAAAATTAGTGGACTAATAATTAATTCCAAATTTAAACAACCCTTATTGAACACTGGCCTTGAATGAATTTTTACTGTGTGAATGATCTCAGTTGTTTATTAGTTGTTCAGTATCTGGCTTGATGCATTTTTCAGTAGAAGTATTGTTTGAATTGAACTTCATAAACATTTATTGATGAATAGTTTACATGGCACCTAGCTGTCAATATTAATTGTCTAACTATTACCATCAAAATCAATCTCCTTTTCAGCGCAGGCTGCACTTTAATTTATAATGCCTAAAGATGACATTGCAGTGCATTTATCTTACCAATTGTTTGACTTATTTATTTTATTTACATATCATTGTTTACACAGGTAGTGAAGATTTGTTTGATGAAAAGCCTGATATTGTGGTATTCCCGTATGGATCAGGAAGTACAAGTATTGCTGTTCCACGTAGTGATGAATCTGGGAATTCATACGATGAGTTGCAGGAATTAAGTGAAAACTCTAATATGCAGATGGTTGAAGTAAACAAAAATATTTCATCTTTGAGATATGAGAATACCATAAAACAGTTTTCCACCCTTGCAATAACATTTTCATTCTATCAGAGATTATTGCAACACCGAAGATTGACTCCTCCCCAAAAAATATTTTCTCTTATTCCTACAATTGCAGTTTGTAAGGATAGTTTTGATATTTATATGTATGACAGTGAAAATGATATATTCATTAGAAACAAAGGACCACCTATCCCTTTATGGGAAGTAGATGAAGAAAGTCAGAATTCTGTATTGAGTATTCCATCTGTTCTAAGATTATGGATGGTTGTCAACCATTTTTCATTTAGACCAAAAATTCCAAAACAGTTGAAAATTTTGAAAGGCTCTTGTGGCTTCATGCCTCTTTTAACAGAAGAGAAATGGGAAAGAATTGAGAAAACTCTGAGAATGCCCTCAAGATTTAAGCCACTTCAGGTCCAAGAGAATATGTTTGATAATGCTATTGCTTTTGAATGTGGACAAAATGATGACTATGATGGAGATGATAGCAACAATGATAAGAGTTGAAAAGGTGAAAAGGAGGCTCAAAGGGTTCAAATTCGAAACAAATTCCAAATTTTAGTCAAAATGACTGAAAGAAAATTTTGTCATTCAGACAAAGTAAAAATTTAGGAAAAATCAGATTTTGATTGTAAAAAGAGCAGTAAAAATCAGGGCTAAAGACAATGGTCAAACAGTCCCTATTATGCATGGCATGCATATAGAAAAAGCCTTTGACAAACTCCATCATGACAGAATGCTTAGGAAACTCTTTCGCTTCCACATAGCAGATGACATAAGGATAAAAATAAAGAAACTCCAAACTATAATATCAACAAGAATAACATGGTAAATGTTACGGGAGTTTATTTTATTCTACTCATTGTGGAGTTCCACATGATGTGACTATTATTTCTTATGTGTTAACAAATACCTTCATTTGAAAGAGAAAACCTACCAATTATCTACATCTGGGACTGATAGTATTTTATGAATGGCACACATATGAACAAAAATTACATGTATGTGTAAGGGAGTCATTTCATGAGAAAATTTCATGGGAGTCATATGATACTTCCTATGAGGTCCAAGACAAACTGTATTCATATTGATATGTTTAAATCATTAGTACACTAATTGTTATCTATGAAAGTTCACAGAAATTCTTACCGCTACATGTAAGTCAAGCTGCACATAATAAAAGTTGGGTTTTTGTCCCGGTCGCGAAGGCGAGACATAGCGACCATAGATTACGTCGTCAGTGTTAACATTTGGTTAACCCTAATGTTAAACTTTTTTTGAACTTCAATAACTTTCTGAAATCTTTCTCAATATTAATGAAATTTTGACACAATATTGAGTTCAACCTAATTATTGAATCCCAAGTTTAATTTTGAAAAAAAAAATCCAATTTTTCCATATTTTGCCATTAGTCGGACTTAAGTTTTTTCAATCAATTTTTTTGTTTGCACCATATTTCAGCATCCACATGCCATAGACTGATGATTGTTGGTTAGTGGTTACATCTTTAGTAGTAACCAACATCCATACCAGAATAATGTCACCTTGACCTATTTTTTCAGCTTCAATGAATTTGACTAAATTTTCTATTTAGGTCTATATATCAACAATGTTTAAACATAATTGAGTATAAGGACTTTACTTTTGATTGTAGAATTGTTGGGTATAGTCCATAGATGCACAATAAGCTTTCGGAATTTTATCTTGGTTCCAATCTTATTAAAATACAGATCTTTGGCATACGCTTGCGATAGAGTAGCATACTCCAAAGATCTGTATTTTAATAAGATTGTCTTGGTTCCAACTTTGGTAAATTTTCTGAATATTTCAAACACTAACGATTTTTGAAATTTTTGCATACAGTCAAATATTTTAGCCATTTCTTCATACAAGACATAATTCAGAAAACTAAGAATTAAAAAATATAGTTCCAATTTAGGTAAATTTCCTGAAACTCTCAAAGACGAACAATTTGGGGAATTCTGGTTTACAACTGGGTGTTTTGATGAATTTTAGTCAAAAAACAATATTTTCAATGCTAAGATTTCAAAAATTGTGTATTCCATTTTTTGGGAAGTTGCTGAAACTGTCAAAGACCAGTTGTTTCTTGGAATTCTACCTAACCACATCCTAATATAGGCCAAATTATAACGACAGCAGAGTGAGCAGGTGAATTATATTTCTGGAAAACTCAACCTTATTTTTCAATCCTTTTAATATCAAAATTTAAGATAATTTAAGATAGTTTTCATTTGAACAGTGTATGTAATTATGTTTATATCAAAGAAATGAATATATTTTTGTGATTACAACTTCAAGTTTATTTTCTTGAAAATAAAGACTTCTAAACATTGAACAATTTCATCATAGAAACATATATGATGCAAAATTTTGAAAATCTATACTTTTTGTTTTAGTTTTTAGCTGCAGTTTTAGATTGCAGTTCAAGATTATTTTGGCACAAAATCATATGCTTGTTCACAATCATTTTATGCCCCTGCTATTAAGCGACAGGGGCATTAAATTTTATCCTTGTCAGTACATATGTCTGTATGTTGTCCAAAAATTTTCGTCAAGGATTTCTCAGCTTGTGTATGCAGTAATGATTTGATATTGGTCTGAAGCTTTGGTATGATGAGTTATCTCCCCTTTTCAAGTTTGTCACTCATCTTCTTCCTGTGTGCTGATATCTGTCTGGTAGGGGCATCTGTGCCCCAAGGACACATGTTCTTTTATTTAGTTGTAGCATCAGGACCTCAAAACAGCACAGTACTACTAGAATACACCTTTCCACTATTATTGATAAGCCCATCCCCTCCATAGCAACACATGGTAACTCAGCAGGCTAGGTCAAGCCATCAAGAAAATGGCGGATATTACAAGGTTATTAATATTTCATCCTAATGATTTTCTTTTGATACCAGAATAAAATAAATATCTATTGGGAGATATTAATAAAGCCTAGTGGTTCCTTTTTTGCTCCTGGTTTATTATAAGTGTTGAAAATGAAAAAGAAGTTTATTTTTTTTTTAAATGTAAACCACTGAATATATTAGCGAAAAGATGTGTTAGTATAATTCGATGAATAAATAAAACTTTTTTTAAACATTATCATAAATTACTGGTATGCATAAAATGTGAATATAATTACTTGAAAGAAACTAATTAATCCAATTTACGTTATCTTACAAATCAGACTCTTACCATCATCAGCTGAATTAATCATGTAAATAAAAATATATTAAACTGTTTTTCTTTTAGCAAATACGAGTAATGTGTAAACAATAGTCTAAGAAAAATTACTTAATTGTTACTAAGAGCACTATGAAATAATTAATTTGTGAGATGATTATTTAATATTTCTAAAACTCTTTTAAGGAACAGAAGTGTGCGAGTTCATGAATTAGAAAAAATGGTGGTTCGTAAAAAATTAACAAATTAAAAGTTTAAAACTATCCAAGTATTCAAGCTAGTTGTATTTAAATTGTGTAAAAATTCAAAGAAAAATTTAATGAAAAGGCATTCTCAAAATTTAGTTTTTCTTCATGCCTGTTCTAAAATAATGAAAAATCATAAATTACTTATAATAACTAAAATTCTTATTATTAAAAGATTTACATTTTTTCATTAAAGGAAAAAAAATATTGGATGCACCTGAATCTATTCTGTGCATGATACTTATTGTTTTGTTGCATCATAGCATTTACATTGCATGTTCTAAAAAGGGCCATTACTAGGGATCCGATTTTGTTTTTCTAGTCATTGTAACTATTTTCACTTTCTAAAAAAACCTGATATGAAAGCAAACCAATAAAAAAGGGAATAATGCAAACAACGGCAGTAGAATACCGGAGGAACAAGGGAAGCGATGACTACAAAAATCGAAGTCCAAAGACATGGCAGAAACGGTAACAGATAAAAACAAAGACAAAACAAGGACAAGTGACTTTACATAATATACTCTTTTAATAACAAGATACTTTAAATGATTAATTTCAAACATATAAACGTTATATCTAGAAATAAGCTGCCCTTTTAATTGTTTTAAGTGAAGTTTAAAAAATATCACAAACAACTTAAGATTTTGTTATTTTGTTTTCATTATTTTTGTATATGCAAATATTTCTGTATGGTAATTCCAGTTTAAAGCACATTTTAACGACAAAATAAAAATTGCATTGTCAATAGTTGTAATTTAATAAACATGATAAATAATTTTATTTACAAGGAATTGACATAATTGGTACATCAAAGCTTGGAATATCATAAAAAAGTCTTTCTTTCAATTTTTTATTCTTGAATGGTTTGAATTATATAAAGCATTTATCCATAGTTCCATCTTAACAACTGTCATTTCAAAAAAATCAATCAAAACCACAATTTTTTTATTTATCATGTAATTTTTTCTAAAATTCCCTATACATTCTAGTGTTATGATAAGAAAGCTTGACCGAGGTTATGTCCGACCACATGTGCAGTAATTATTTGTTTACTCACGTGTAAAATTCTACAGATGTGATTGGCTAAATCACTGATTTAAGATAAGAGAATGGAAAGGTCTATTGGTAGTGTGCAATGAGGAAAATATAAGACTGTTACTGTTGAAGAAACTTGATACTTGTTTGATTTCATCATTTTTATCGCTGCACATGTCTTAGTACCAGTTGTATAATAATCCACAGTGCACCAACTGAATCCAGGGTGAAAATGACAAAAACTGGCTCTTTACTGAGTGATTCAATCAATCAGAATTTCAGTTTTATATGAATCCTGTTTTTATCACCAATTGGCTTGTATGCATTTCCTCTATATGTTCTCTCATTTTTAAAGTGGCCAAAGTCTGGAACAAAGTAATACCGTATCTAAGGACCGTAAAAACATCTTCAAACAAATACTGCTTCAATAAGGAAGAAAAGGAAAAACTTACAATAGATAATCCAAAGGCAAAGCAATTTAGATGTAACGCAAATGGTGACAACATGACAAAGATAAAATAAATAAACAAAAAGAGGCTCTAAAAAGCATGTTTTGCTCACCTCAACCATGGCTGACATAGATGATCAAAATTATCTCAGTGGAAAAGGGTCTCATTTTCAAGTATGTTAAGAAACCTTGGTTCTGTATAGTCAAAAATATGTTTCACTGCTGGCAGCTATTTTGGTATGGGTGAGGACCTACCAGTCACCTTTGTTAAGGGACCATCTATTGACAGTTGGGTCCAAGTTTTGTTCTAAATGGGCAACAGGGTCCAGTTAAGTTCCCTGCTAGCGGCAAGCTTTGATAAGGAGAAAGCTTGCAGAAAACAGTTTTAGAATAAGACCTCCAAAGTACCATTGTGACCAAGTTTGATTCCAATTAGCTTTGTATCTCAGAGAAGATGCTTGAATGCTTTCCTGAAGGGTACAATGTTATTAAACTTTGTTCCTCTATTGTAGCCTTATCAAATGCCATGCAGACATCCTGAACAAGGGGCCAACTACTGACCATTGTGATCTGATCAAGTAGGGTTCCAATTGGCCCAGTTCTTTAGAGGAGAAGATCTTTGAATATGATTTTAGATAGAGTTCAGTGTTAAACTAAGTTGCTTCCTTAATAAAGTGCAGATTTGCTAGGCTGATTTTTTGAAAAGAGACCAACCAAGGACTATTGTGACCAAGTTTGGTTCCAATTGGCTATGTCATGTATGTGGCTTTATAGGAGAAGATCTTTGAATGGTTTCCTGTACTGTCCACTGTTAAACCTTTCCCCCTGGTTGCCATATTGGATGTCATGCAATTTGAAGGAAGCCTACTAATGACTATTGTGACCAAATATGGTTCCAATTGGCCTTGTACTTTCAGTTGTGAAGATCTTCGAATATGGTTTCCCATAGGGTCCAATGTTAAACTCAGTTCCTTGTTGGCAGCCATTTTGTATAAGGTGCAGACTTGCCACACACATTTTGAAAGGGGGTGAACCAATGACTATTGTGACCCAGTTTAGTTTAATTGGCTTTGGGCTTCAGGGAAGATCTTATGATATTCCCATAGGGTCCAATGTGAAACTTTGTTCCATGGTGATGGCCATATTGGATGTGATGCAAACTTGCCAAACATATTTTGGACCTGGGTATCTAAGGACCATTGGACCAAGTATGGTTCTAATGTCCATGTGTGATGCAAACTTGCCAAACATATTTTGGACCTTGGTATCTAAGGACCATTGGACCAAGTATGGTTCTAATTGGCCTAATACTTTCAGAGGAGATCTTTGAATATTCTTCCTCTGAAGGCAAAAGTTGAACTAAGTTCTTGCTGGCCAGTATTTTGGACAAGGTGCAGACTTCCTTACAGATTTTTGAAAGGGGACCAACCAACGACTATTATGACCAAATCTGATTTCAGTTGGCTTCATAGAAGATCCTGGAATGGTTTCCAATAGGATCCAATGTTTAACCCAATTGGTAGGCCCAATTGGATGTCATGAAAACTTGCAGGACTAATTTTTTATGGGCCAACTAAAGACCATTGTGACCTTGTATGATTTTAATTGGCCTAATTCTTTCAGAGATCTTTGAATATGTTTTCCCATAGGGACCAATGTTAAACTAAGTTCCCCTCTAGTGGCCATCTTGGATAAGATGCAGTCTTGCCAGACATATTTTTTACAGGAGACCAAAGTAATACTGTGTCCTAGTTTGGTTTGGCATCAGAAATCTGTCACCACGGGTCAGTGCATTCCAAGTAGGAGGAACTTAAATATAGCAATGCAAGGACTCCTGGCACGAATAGATATGGTATAGCATAACTATCAGTCAAGCAACAAGTTTTAACAATTTATATAAGAAAATAAACAAATCCAAATATAACAAATTCAAATAATATCACTTTGAAATGTCCAAATCTGAATATAGAATGTCACTTTTGAGTAAACACAGAATAATGTCCAAAATTGTAAATATATCACAAGTTCCTTTGAAGTCAATAAACGAAATGATTCCTAATGCAGCTGAGTTCTGAGTAGTGAGTTCCGTTCCATGATCTTGCTGTGGTCTTTTGAGTACTGCAGTTGCTGAGCCTGAAGTAGCGACTGAGTTCAGATTATAGTTGTCTTCATGATGTGGCTTTAATAGCGTCTGAGTAACTCGAGTGTGTGTTCGCCTTAATAGCACTGACGGTTCTCTGTCTCTCTCTCTCTGATTTCGAATTCTATGTTTATAGTTTTGACTGACATTTACTCAAAAACTTGACAAGAATTACTTAAACAATTAACTAAATGAGGGCATGTGACAATTACTTATTTAATTTGCTAATTATTATCTAAGACTGCCCTGAGCGACTAGTGACAAAGAACTCAAACAATAGTGACACTTAAAGGATTATGAAATTTTAGATGTGTGACAAAAATGTTAGATTAATATAAACAATTCTAAAATTATAAGTTTCTAATATTTAAATTTTATGAAAAATAACCTGAAAAACTTTTAACCAAAAATTAGCCTATCACAATATCCCCCTTCTACCAATATGTTTGTCCCCAAACATCAATGAGAAACATCAGTACACTGGTGAAAAAAAAATCATAACATTTTAACATCTATACAATATAAAATACACTCGTAAAAAAACTCTTGTAAAGATACACAGCAGATAATATTTTAAGAATACAAGCTCTTGAAAATTAAATACAAGAGAGAAAAAAAATATTCAGACACAACAGGTAACATTTTCAAAATATATGTAAACTCTCAGTGGAAAAAAAACAAAACTTTGGGAATTAAAGATAGACAGACATGACTGACACAGCAGATAAAATGAATATATGAAAAAGGTTTTTTTTTCAGCTATTGATACAAAAGCAAAGCAAGTACACCAGAAAGCTTGAAAATAAAATTACTAATAAAATTTTGATATTGAATAAAACATTTTGAATGACACAGTGTTTCATTGAAAGATTACTACTTGTATGAGGTGATCAGACTCATACTAGAGCAAAGTGAGAGCTGAGTGATCAGTTCAACTCAACACCATTGTTAATGCAGAGAGAAAAAAATGCATCTGATAAAGTACTAGTACATACACATAAAAATAATACACATAGCAAACATTAACATACATCGACAATTATAAAAAAAATCCTTATAGATTTGTGCTAGCATAAAATTATCATCTCTGAGATAATACATTTTTAAGGTGGTTGGCCACCTTATTGCGAAGACCGGGTTCCAAAGAATGCACCACAGCTAATGCTTTTTATATGATATACTTCAAACTGCTATGGGCTATGGCTATTTAAGCGATCAAAACAGCAAAATACCCACTAATAACGTAGTTTTTGGTGAAACAATTTCATAGATCTCGTTTATTGCCACATAATTACAAGGACTCTGTTGCAGCGTAATGAACATACCGTCTTTAGATAATTTGTGTAAATCGGCTGTGTGTATTAATTTTTGTTGCAGCCGAATCTTGTTGATATTATCAGTTTCTTGCAAATAATCAACTATGCGACAATTGCTTTATGTAATGAATGAATGATATTCTAAAGTTTATGTATTTTTGATATCGCTGTATAAGTATATTTATTGTCTTTCCATGCGACGAACACGCTGTTTTGTTTACAACTG
This sequence comes from Modiolus philippinarum, assembly GCA_002080025.1. Classification (NCBI taxonomy): domain Eukaryota; kingdom Metazoa; phylum Mollusca; class Bivalvia; order Mytilida; family Modiolidae; genus Modiolus; species Modiolus philippinarum. The sequence goes on from MJUU01040206.1 coordinate 72,025, forward strand.
TACACGCATGCGCATAGTTTGGTTTTAATTGTTACTTGTTACTTGTCTTGTAAGTTCCTCCAGCGTTGGAGCACTGCACATGGCAGAATAAAAATATCTTGTACACACGCGATTTCTCATTAAAAATTTTTAAAACACACTATAACATAGCACCCGCAACCTTAGAAGCGAACAACGGCTTTATTTACGTAAAGCATAATATATTCGGAACTTTTCTTTAAAGAGCGGGAAATTTGAACTTTAAGCAGTCATGTAGGATAAATGCCGATGAGTTCCAAAAGATCTAATATGGAGGTTTACTTTCACTCCCTCGATCATTCACAAGGAGAACGTAGCGTAACTAAAGAGTTGAATGGTTGTTATTTCTAAGAAGAATATCGTAGACAGACAGTGACTGGAGATTTGGATATATAAATGATATTGGGGATAATCTTAATAATTTAGCAAGATTATTTGCGGACGATACCTCAATTTCGTACTCTGGGGATAATTATCAATTAATGCAATCACATATAAATAGGGATCTTCGGACACTTAGTCAGTGGGCTAGAACATGGTTGGTAGATTTTAATCCAAAGAAAACGAAAGCTTTAATCATTTCAAACTCTCAAGTACAAGACATTAATATTTTATTTGACAATGAAAGTGTTGAAATTGTAAAACATCATAAACATTTAGGAATTACCTTTTCATCAGATGCAAGCTGGAAAAAACATATCGATATTATAGTGCAATCAGCTTTTAAAAAAGTGAATGTTCTTCGAAAGCTAAAATTCATGCTATCATCCAAAGTATTGTCCAATATATATATAACATTTATCAGACCAATAATAGAATATGCATGTGAAGTATGGGATGGGTGTTCACAACAAGATATAGAACCAGAGGCTCCCAGGAGCCTGTATCGCTCACCTGGTTTTCAGTTGCCACAATCAAGGTAACAATGTAAGTTATACAGTTGATCTTCAGTTTCTCAAACTTTCGTACGTCCAACACCTCCAATATCTTGAACTGTTTTTA
>MJUU01040206.1:89789-100257 GCA_002080025.1 Modiolus philippinarum
CCTTTGTATACTCTGTTGTGATATTTAACCTCTACCCTTTGACCAACATTTACATTCTGATGAAGCACCATGGTGGCAAAATGTGACCTGAAATTTATGAAAGATAAAGGGGTATAGAAAAAATACAAAAAATGAACAGGCAAAGGAGAAAGAATCCAAATAACAAAGTAATGGAACAATACTGTAAACAAACTAATCATCGCAAGCCATTTATTTTTGTGATTTTCACGAACTTGAAAATATCTTGAAAATAAATTGTCGCAAATATGCCGTACGCCTTTACAGATGAATGAGCAAAATCGTAAAAATTTTAAACCGCAAAATTGACCAAGAGTGACAGAACATGAAATAAAGAATCCATAAAAATATGTTGGTTTATAGTACATGTAGGTACTTTCTGACAGAACATGAAATAAAGAATCCATAAAAATATGTTGGTTTACAGTAGGTACTTTCTGACAGAACATGAAATAAAGAATCCATAAAAATATGTTGGTTTACAGTAGGTACTTTCTGACAGAACATGAAATAAAGAATCCATAAAAATATGTTGGTTTACAGTAGGTTCTTTCTGACAGAACATGAAATAAAGAATCCATAAAAATATGTTGGTTTACAGTAGGTACTTTCATCAACACAAAATTCATAATGATAAGTTATTGGTACAGTACAGCCAGAGATTTACCGTGATAAATCACTGTGATAGACATATCACTCTGCTTAGTGAAATGTGTATATTTTATTTCCTGTTTGATCTATCAACATGCTCTCTTTTGCATTTAGAGTGATGCATTCTAATACTTGATATGCAAAAGAAATTATGTGGATAGAGATCAATCAGGAAAAAAGAAATATATTCATTTAAGAATTGAGAGTGATATGTCCATCACAGTGATTTATCATGGTTAGTCTCTGGCTGTACTGTATGTTAGTTTTGTTACATATGATTGGAAGTCTACACTGCAGAGGTTTCACGGTCAACGTCATGACCTTGTGAACTTCTATCTGATATCTGTTTCCCAGATGACAACAGTTAATAAAGAACGAATATGTTGCTTTTTTAGGAAAATAACTAATCAATACAGTACGTATACATGGTATAGTACAGCCAGAGACTTACCATGATAAATCACTGTGATAGACATATCACTCTTAAATTTTAAATGAATATATTTTTTATCCTGATTGATTTATCCACATAATTTCTTTTGCATGTCAAGTTGTAGAATGTATCACTTTAAATGCAAAAAATGTTGTTGATAGTTCAAAGAGGAAATAAAATATACATGTACACTTTCACTAAGCAGAGTGATACGTCTATCACAGAGATTTATCACAGTAAGTCTCTGGCTGTACTGGCTATTGTCATTAATGAAATTACAGTAATAACAAATTTATGTTTTATATCCCATTTGGGGTAGGAGAGTGTATCTAAAATGCTGACACCTATAAACAGGTTGCATTGTCTACTACATTGTCAATTTTGTCGACTGCAATGGTTGCCTAGTAGGCAACTGAAAATACTGATTGACAACTAAAATAAAAACTAGTTGCCTTTCAGGCCACCATTTCTTTATGTGTTGGCCACAGGAAAAATCTTATTTATGCTGTTTGCGGTACTGATTTTTATCCCGGTACTCTTTCATATCCTTTAGACATTAAGTGGATGGCAAATAACAAAGTAAAGCATCTTTGTTTTGGAAGTGTGGTCAGCATGATTTGTTAACAGATCATACTTTGGGCTTTCTTGAAAAACACAGAAACCAGGCAATCAAAATGATGATATCAAGAAGGATTGACAAACCAGCCAGTATTGATTGCAAGACAATTTAAAATGTTTAAAGAAAATACAAATTAACAATGAAGGAATATGAAGTAAATGCAAATGAGACAAAATCTCTACAAATACATGGTAAAACCAAGCAATGAAACAACGCTTTTATTGTTGTTCTTCATCTTGAAGTCACCTTTAGGCCGTCGACAATGAGCATTACTCATACCTCATAGCAAGTTCAAGATGACCCCTAGCACCGGTTTGAACAGAATTCATTGCTAATTGCTGAGCAACGCTACAGCCATGTCTTTTTTCCTTTGATCCATGGCTGTGGGATCGTCAACAAACATAAATGTAAACTTGACTGGCAAAGTGTTCATACAATGTTTTTCATCAACATTGTCAACATCAACACAGGATCAGTACGTACCAGATTGATTCTCATTAGTTTTTATTGTCAACTCATGTTTTTATTGTCAACTCATGGATCCTTTCTCATTCAGGGTTCTCCATAGGCGGTTATAGCCGGCTTCCCCGACCAGCTATATTTTAAAGCCGACCAGCCTTCAAATTTGAAAGCCGGTCGGCAAAATCGGATATTTCACAGATCCTTATTCATATGGTACCTATAATATTTGTCAATGATAAAATAATTACAGGTAATTTGTCAATGATAGGATAATTACCGGTAATTAACATAGTGAACATGGTGTAAGATCATAGCCTCCAGGAACAACGCCTTAATTATTTCCGGTTGTCAACAGTTTGTTTACCTATGCACGTGGTCAAAATGTGCAAATCTAATTAAGGAATAGAGAACATATAGTACATTTATAAGAGAGACTGTGATATTTTTATATAAATATAGCCCTAAATTTCACAAATCAAGATTGAAAACAAGCCTAACTAGATCAAATTTTCATATGGATCAATGAGGCAAATTACAATGTTGAGTTACGTCCCTTTGTATTGTGATAAAAATATGCATTAAAAACCTTTTGAATGATATTTTTCAAGAAAAAATGTATACAAATGCTTAAGGAATAAATAGTCTTACACTTTTTAAGACTTTATATTGAACTTTACTGAAAACTCTGCAAAATGTTGCAAATTCAAAATTTTTATTATACTAATCTGACAAAAATTTGAAATACATACTCTTGTTCACTCCTATTATGAGTATTTTTTATGACCTCAAAGATGCACTACATCCTCCATGAGAGGACTCCGGTACGATGGTGGGCAACTGCACCATTCAACGAGTAGAATGGGTCTTGGTCTCTCGGGGCCATGACGTGCAGGCTAACGGTGACGCATATCGTAGTAAGGGCTTTGAGTTCTTCAAAGTCCTTCTACACCAAAAAAGATCGACCCACCAAGGCATTCGACTGCGAAATCGCAAGACAGTCAGCGGGTACCAGGGAAGATCAACGGTTCCAAAATTATATTGCAAATGGAGTGGGCGTCCCTCCAGGTTTAAAATGCCGTGAGAGACCTATATAGGTATTCAAAGCGATAAACCACCATACTACTACTATGAGATTTTTTTAAAAGTTGTGCTGTCTGCATTACACAATCAAAAATATATCTCAACAGCAAATCAGATTGGAATCATAAAGATAACCAAAAATTAAATCAAAAATATATCTCAACAGCTAATCAGATTGGAATTGATGTTGTATGGATGTTTATAGTGACAATAAGACTGTGGTGATTCTTAGGTCAAACTCAGTTCTCATTCCAAGTAACCCAGAGGATCCAAGTGAAAAGTTTGCTGGGGTCATTGTAAATTTACTTGATTTAAGTTGCTATTTGGGAAATTAGGGGATATAGTGTTTCTAGAGCAAACAGCAAAAGGACTAAAAAAGCTCAATTTTTGAATAAACTTATTGATAAATCTTAGTTTTTAAGAATGGTTTTTGTGGATATGAAAACAATGAAATTATCACTTAAAAAAATAAAACAAAATGTGGAAATCTCAATTTCAATAGTAAAAACATGTCAGTACTTTCTGCACGTTGACTACGCCGCGGTTTAACTTACACTGGAAAAGTCAGCACTGTAAAACAACCGGCTATAACTGGGCATCTATGGAGAACCCTGTCATTCATGGATCTATTCGTTTTTATCATTTTCCTGTTTGTGAGTGACTTTAGCTGTTGATACATCGTGCTGACTACACTTTCAAAAAGTCTGAAATATGCTTTAATTTGCATTAAACTGAATAGGATTTATGGGGCTCTGGCTACTGAGCTGCCATTCACGTCCCCATGTGATGGATAGGGAAATGCCCTATCTATGCAGGATAGTCAGGTCAATACCGTCATAATACAGGAAGCATGACCACAACATATTGTAGCCAAACTGTGTGGAGAAACTCCATACTCCAAGCAGTAAAAAAGACCCCTTCTTTATTTTTCTAGGAAGATCAGACATGCTGTGAGTCGTATAGAGTGCTAAACTTACTGCCCTACCCATTCTCCTCTTTTTTAGGGCAGTGGCAATCAAAACTTGTTGCCCAAGTTGTCCCTTCCAAATTTTATTTCTCCTTTTACTATATTTTCTTTGAATAGTTTAACTTGCAGAGTGGGGCGCCCATATTCGCCAGGGACTCATTTTCGTATTTTTTTTTCAAGAGAATGCAGTTGAATTTATGTCCAAGATGGAAGCACCTTGGGATAGATAAAATACAAAGTCGAAAGATGAATATTTGGTAACTGTAACTAATATCGCAGCTCAAAGTGACAAAACAATGAACATATAGACATATAAATTTGCACAACTTGAAATGAAATTTCTAGAAATATAGGCTCTGCTAGCCAAGAAGAAAGTGCCAATTTACATAAAAAAAACAGTCAGTCATGTTCCATTTCCAACAAATGACAACAGACATTTTTACAGATAAATACCACGATCTGAAGGAAGTCGTCTTCAAATGTCTATATTTTCTACTTTCTACTCAGAGAGAGGAAAAAAGGCGAAAATGGGTCCCCTATCTTCTGAGAAAACACGGATTCCCTACCAAGTTCCTACTCAATATTTTTTACAAAAATGTCTAGTTCATATCATTTTTCTCAATCTCAAATGTTGGTCATAGAGTTAAAATTCAGAAATACACAGCGAAAACCACGGGAGTTTGATTGTCCGTTCAGTAGAAGTAAAAATGTATCATTTTAGTGGCGAAAATGGGTGCCCCACTCTACTTGTTCAAATATAGCTGAAATATTACTCAACCGAAGTTAAACTCAACTACATTTGTGTATTCAATCAATCAATCTTGAGAGCATACTGTGTTTTGTAAAGAAGGCTTTATTTCCTGCCCCTATCCATTTCTAAATTAATTTACATTGCCACTGTTTACAGCTTTTAATCCCCCCCCCCCAAAAAAAAACCTCTGGCGACCAGAAATTTCAGTTGATCATTTTTTTGAAAACGATCGCCAACAGGCAGTCTGAATTCAAAGTCTATTGAGACCTGTCTACCCATTGCTTGTGGAACGTGAATGTGAGAGAAAAATGTCTTATAATTTTCTACTAATTATCTCTTATTTCGTACACTTGTAGGACGTGACACCTATGTAGCTTTTCATGAAACAAGTGCCTGTGGACGTGATGGCGTCTTTCCACGTTTCAGCGAGTAAGTTATAAATTCTGCTTATTTGACATTTTCACTAAAACGAATACATGAAATAACGAGACTGTATGGAGACAAATTACCTTTTATAATCATAAAATTGTTTTCCTGTACTTAAACGAACATTTTTGTAAATTTTGTTTTGTTGTTTCTATGAAAAGTCTTGGTCAACAAAACACTTCGTCTTCGTCAAATCGATGTTTGAAAGCAGGTGCCCCTTAATACCAACACATTTTAATGTAGCGCGTACAACAAAAAGGGACCAATAAAAATGAGTTAATTATAGTTTTCATAACAAGAAAGAATTGTATATCGCTGGATATCAACTAGAGTTATGTAATTTCAATATATAATGAACGAGCCTTCGAGTTGTTAAAACTATTTCTCTTATGATTTTTTGAATATTTAGTGCCGAACTGCTGTTTTCGTTTCAAATGTAACGGTTGTAGTGTTTTAAGACATTGTTAACTCCCTTTAATAAAACAGTTAAATTTACAGAAGAAATTTTAACACCTATAGTGAAGGATATAACAATTATTCATACTGTATAAATACCTAGAAAAACATGAAGGAACTTGACCGTAACAGTTTTATGTTGGAACATTAATACATTTCTAAAGTGGATGTAAATTTTAAGAAACAATTATACATATTCCTTGAAGTGTTACTTCAGAAATATATTTTGTTTTCAAATTTTGATTTAGGTCGAAATTGACCACTGGACTTCAATGGTACTACTCTTAGGCTATATCTAAAAAGACCAGATATGGTCGAATTTTGGCTTGAAGTAATGGATAGTACTTATCCTGTATTTAGTATGAGACATGTTCTCTTTTTATGGATCCATTTTCAAAATTGTTTTCGTAGGAAACCATACACATTTCTATTAAACATTGTATTTGAATATTTTTTTTAATAAAACATGTAACTTTCTCGCCTTTTGGTATCATTTTCTACCATAACTCAGATCCCAGAGGAACGAACCGTCTTGATATCGACATTATGGTATATGTCTGTCTGTCTGTCGTCCGATGTCAAGACCTTTCAGTTAACACGAGGGAATGGTGACGCACAGACACCAGACCCTCCTGTTACATTTTTATGGTGGCCAGTGTGGGGATCTGAGGAAAAACCTTGGAAGAAGATGGTACAAAACTTATTCAAGCATTGTTTAAAAGTTTAAATTGTATTTGTATGACTTCTAGTTTTGTAGTTGATGTTGAAGCTGTCATGGATACAGAAGTAAACATTCAGGTTGTAATGTATTGTTTGGATTGTTACTTTGATATTTGATTTAGACTCACATTTGTATACATATGAAAACAAAAACACATATCTCAATATATTGTACTTTTTATGTTTTTCATGATTTCATGGGGCTTATTTTGCGTTTATTTTACACTGACAAACCATGATGATCTACATAAAATGCCAAGAAGTAGTAGGATTTAGCGGATTACATGTACAGATAAATTGCACAGTGGACATTTAATGATTCATAATTGTGGTTGATTTTTGATTTTGTGTATTGATAATACATACTAGATGTCGTGAAATGACTGAAATGATGCTGCCGAATATGAGTAGGGGTACTCAGTCAAGTTTTGTATTTATCTGGTGAATACACTGATATTTTTTGATAATTGCATTCTAGATGTCGTGAAATGACTGAAATGATACTGCTGAAGATTAGTAGGGGTACTCAGTCTAGATTTGTATTTATCTGGTGAATATATATGTACAGAGATGTATATATAAATAATTTTTTAATTATGAACATTGAACATTGTGCAATATCATAAAGACCATTAAACACAGTTATTATTACATCATTATAATATAAGAACATTTGTTTGTGTATGTCATTTTGAGAAGACAATTAAATATTACTGTATACTTCCAGAATTATACCCAAAGGCTAATGGCTAATTTAGCTAAAGGGATAAGACACCCCTGTACTGTAGCCACTACATATTAAGCAGAATGTTGCACATGGTGAATGGAATGAGTCAGAAGGTTGCAGATATGTAAGACGCCAAAACCTTTTTGCCTATAGCCGAGATACGTCATGGACATTCAACTGGTGATATGGAACTACTCTATGATTGATGAAGTGAAGAAGTCTACAATGCAGACATATGATGAAAAATACTGGAAGTTCAGACAACCGTTCTTGTTTGTATGTGACAAAGTTATTTTCATGGAAATTCAAATAACATTTGTTTTAAGGAGGGAGGAATGTAACGGTTGTAGTGTTTTAAGACATTGTTAACTCCCTTTAATAAAACAGTTAAATTTACAGAAGAAATTTTAACACCTATAGTGAAGGATATAACAATTATTCATACTGTATAAATACCTAGTAAAACATGAAGGAACTTGACCGTAACAGTTTTATGTTGGAACATTAATACATTTCTAAAGTGGATGTAAATTTTAAGAAACAATTATACATATTCCTTGAAGTGTTACTTCATTTTCAAATTTTGTTCTAGGTCGAAATTGACCACTGGACTTCAATGGTCCTATCTCTTTGGCTATATCTAAAAAGACCAGATATGGTCGAATTTTGGCTTGAAGTAATGGATAGTACTTATCCTGTATTTAGTATGAGACATGTTCTCTTTTTATGGATCCATTTTCAAAATTGTTTTCGTAGGAAACCATACACATTTCTATTAAACATTGTATTTGAATATTTTTTTTAATAAAACATGTAACTTTCTCGCCTTTTGGTATCATTTTCTACCATAACTCAGATCCCAGAGGAACGAACCGTCTTGATATCGACATTATGGTATATGTCTGTCTGTCTGTCGTCCGATGTCAAGACCTTTCAGTTAACACGAGGGAATGGTGACGCACAGACACCAGACCCTCCTGTTACACAAATAACAACACCGTTGCTAGGTAACGTTAATCACGGCAAACGAGATTTCAAAATTCTCCAATAGAAACGTCGAAAAGTAATAGCATATCACGCGTGATGTGTTATTACTTGGCGCTCGACCAATGAAATTCCTGTAAAAGCGAATCAACAATTCATATCTAACTACAGCTTCAAAGTCTCGTTGTGTACCACAAATAACTATCCGTGCAAGGAATAGATAATAATCGTGCATCATAACTATATTTATTGGATAATATACTAGTCCTAGTTGATTGATCTCAATTCAATGATCGTGAAAAATTATGAAGTTTTTACTGATTTAACGATATAATTTGAAGTTGGAATTCTTCAGTTGTGTTTACAAGGATTCAGTTTGAGTTAAACATGAATCAAACTCAAAGTCATAAATCGATACCCAATGAACAAAATAATACAAGCTTTAGCTTTTAACATCGACTATGTTATAAAAAACAGCACAACATAGAGCATGAGTATATAAGTATACTATTATCAACACCACAACAAATGTATAGAGGAAAACAACTATATAGAAAATGTACAATTAATACATATACTAGAACAAATTATATTTTTCATTAAGTGCTTTTATAAATCTATACAAGTAATGTCTTCAGCAAGATAATCCAATAAGATGAAATATAATATCGAAGCACGCATCTATATATAGGTGATAATAAAAAATACATTAAAATAGATAAAAAAATAAAAATAAATTAATGAAAATTAATAGACTAAAAGTGATAAACAAATATAAAAGAAAGAAGATAAAATGCAGCACTACATAAGAAATAAAAATAAAAAGCCGCTTATAAGAGTTAATAAAATAACATGGTCCGGTCAACCAAATTCAAAAGAAGCGAAAAAATCGTTGAGACCTAAAATTATGATGTGATTTTCTATGAGACATTGATATGAGGTATTGTAAACAACGACCTTTCCAGTGTTTCCCCTTATTTTAGAGTTCTTTTCACTGCAACAATGCTATATCATCAACGGTTATGCATATAAGTGGTGTGGTTATAGTATTATGAAAATGACCAGAAAATAAAAACGGTTAAAGTAAAACAAAAAATGAAACTAGAGGATATCATGAAACCGCCCAAGGTTGAATCAAATAGCGATTTCTTACTTATGATAATTTGTGTCTGTAAGACACATATGATGCCCCCGCTAAATATATGTTACTATTTATGTCCTTACCGTCTATTACTAAATCACCAAAAAATGACTAAGTTCAACAAAGTATCTTTCTGATAGATGAACCAAAATTAAAATCCTAACCACATGCACATCTTCAATATAGGTACAGATGAACTGAAAAATAAAAGCTTCCTAGAATCAAAATTGAAGAAGAGTTGCGAGGACAATTTATATACCCCCTATTACTAATTCACCAAAGAAAAGACTAAGTTCAACAATGTATATTCTAAGGAAAAATGGACCAAAATAAAAATCCTTACTACATGCCCGTCTTCAACTGATCTGCAAAATAAAAACTTCCTAGCATCAAAACTGTAGGTGGAGTTGCGCGGACAAGCTATTTATCCTATTTTACTAAATCACCAAACATGACCTTTTATTAAAAATGAACTAAAATCAAAATCTTTTCCACATGCACATCTTCAATTTAAGCAAAATTGATCTGCAAAATGAAAACTTCCTAGCATCGAAACTGAAGGAGGAGTTGCGCGGACAAACTATGTATCCTCTATTACTAAATCACCAAAAAATTACCAAGTTCAACAATTTACATTTTTTACAAAAATGAACCAAAATCCTTACCACATGCATATCTTCAATTTAAGTAAAATTGATCTGCAAAATAAAAATTCCTAGCATCAAAACTGAAGGAGGAGTTGCGCGGACAAACTATGTACTGTACCCTATATATTTCACAAAAAAAAAAACAAAAACAAAAAAAAACAAAAAAACAAAAAAAAAACAAAATATGAACAAGATTTTGACAAAAATTAATCAAAGTCAAAATCCTTCCCACATGCACATCTTCGATATAGGCACAAATGATCTGCAAAAATGAAAACTTACTAGCATCAAAACTGTAGGAAGAGACAGGACAAGAGTAAACCAATATGCCCCGGACTTTTCGTCACGGGGACATAAAAAGTAATCCTTTAAGTATGAAGTGTGTA
>MJUU01040206.1:109142-122971 GCA_002080025.1 Modiolus philippinarum
AAAAAAAAAATGACGCGAGAGATCTACAATGCACGGAAATAAAAAGACGATATTAAGAACTAAGGCACTCAAAGTGTGAACTCTCATGAAAACCGGGAGTGACATCAGATGCTCCAGAAGGGTATGATGTCCTGCTCCGCTAGCGGCACCCGTCAAACTATCAGTGAGTCAATCCAGGGTTGAGTCAAAACCGGTTATGTCAAATCTATGAAGACATGAAATCTAGCTGAAAATTTAGTTAAAACGTCCATAAATTTAGAGCTATTATTTTTGCCACATCTACGGCGAGAATTTCATTTGCCACAAGCCAGTTCCATGTATGAAATTTTAATTACATGAGATGTGAAAAATAGAACATTTAAAGGATTATATTAAATAGACGAATACTGACAACTTTGTAAATTGTGAAAAAAAAATAACACAATTATACTAAGCTCCAAATGAATAAAGGAAAATGGTACATTTTCATATAATACGGAACTATTAAGTCTGTTAACGAATTAAGTTTTTTGGTAATTTTATATCTAAAAAATTGATACTTGATCTGCAAAACAACCAGTCAGAAAGCAAAGAGAGCAATGTATTCAATTAAAAGTTATACAAGTAATATGAATGTTATGCCTGCTTAATTAGCTTGTCATCTTTTTGATTTTATTGTCAAATTTTAAGTCAGTCGCTTCTGAATGAAAAGAGAATATAAAGCTATTTTAGCTTCTTGAACCTCTAAGATCGGACAAATCAAAATACCATTTATCAGGTGCACAACTACACCAGGTGAATCTGACATATAGTTGTGAAGGAACAAACCATTATAAACGAATGAACAATTTTGGCTCCGTGAACTACTAAAACCAAAATTCTAAGTATTCCGGTACGCAACTACACCAGGTGAACAAATATCCTGGAATCGGACTTGCAGTTTTGAAGGAGAAACGGATTCAAAAACAGAAGGACGACGCAGGACGACGACGACGACGACGTAAAACGACTTTTGTCGACTCTGCTTACAGCAGGCCGCGCAAAAAATCAACGATTCTGGGAGTTCCGTAACACATTCAAAGACTCTTTAATCACTTGCTTAGTAGCCCTGCACTGACATTCATTTAAAGTCCAGAAAATTTATCATTGACAAAAATCATTTTATTACTTATGAGAATTGTTTGAATTTAAGATGGAACTTGCACTTAGCGGTTCGAGTTTACCATGGATGGAACAAATGTGCATCAAGATTGACCAACAGTCCGCGTCATCAATACACGAACAATATATATAGCCCCCTTACAATGGTGTTAATCAATGGTATAAGCGGGAATAAGGCACAGATTATTTTTTCCCAATGCTTTTTCTAGGAAATTTTGTTGAGGCCAGCTTTTTTGTCTAATGGACATGGTATTGGAAAGTTTTTTTTCAATCAGAGACAGTCTGAATGCCAGAGACAGCCTGAATACATTGCTGGGTAGAGATTTTTTGGGGGGCAAAAATAGGGTCCAGAATTGTTTTTCTAAAAAAATCCAAGGTCCCCTCCTCAAAATCAAATGGTCGGTGCCTAAGGGGTATCAAAAAGTTTGAAACCGTCTTTATACCGTTATCTCGTGATTTCACTTTTTGATGTCGTAAAGTGCATCTCATTGAGACCCTCACTCAAGTGACTTAAAAAACCGATAAAATATCTTCTAAAATAAAACACCTGAAATCGACTGATAATTCCTCATTGTTATCATTCTTCTTATTTATTTTGTACAAGTTACACTTCCTCTAAAGTTTGACATACGTTAAACGAAGCAAAGAAATAGTATGCTTACTCTATTAAGGTTGAAATAATCTAGGTCGGAATGATGTTTTTACAAAAGGATGTATTGAAAAATCTAAATGTTTTGCAAATGTTGAAATGTCTTCGGACAGGCAGAAAAAACTGAACATACAATTAAAATCGTTTACTAGCACCAAGTTAAGGCAGCAAGACAATAATAAAAAAAAAAAATTAAAAAAAAAAATAAAGAAAAAAGAAAAAAAAAATCGGAAAAATTCCTACTACCACAGGAGACAGACGACTTTACTAGAAAGAGCGGTTTGAAATTGGTCAAAGCTCCCCAGAGTTGTCAAAAAGTATGTAAATGAGAAGATGGATGTGGCGTTGTTCAACATTTAGCAAGTGAATTCCGCTCAAACCGGTGCTAGGGGCCACCTTGAACTTACTATGAGGTAAGAGTGTTTGCTCTTTGTTGAAGGTCTCATGGTGACTTCAAGATGAAGAACAACAATGAAAGCGTTCCATTTGCTTGATTTTACCATGTATTTATAGGGATTTTGTCCCATACACAGTATATTTACTCCATATCCCTTTATTTCTTGTATAATAAACAAGTAGATTTTCCAATATCGGAAAACTACAAGTAAAACATTCCATGTTAAATATAATCTAGCTTTCTAAAGATTCACGTGTCATCCATTTTATTGTAGAAACTATGATCCTTTGTGAAGTCTGTCAATCTCCTATGAAAAGGCAAACTTTTCTTCAGTCATTTTATAGACGTTATTTTCCTCTAATAGAGAGCATTGCAGAAACATCAATTGGTGTCCCATACTCTGCTCTACTATAAAAACTAGGTTCAATAATTAGTTCATGTTTTGTTCAAATAATGTTGATATCAATTTTGAAACAGAAATAATATCCATAATGACATATAGTAATTATACAAACAAGAACAGTTATCATTAGGTTGGTGCAAATTTTTAAAAGGCCTTAGGGTGTCTGCAGGGTATTATTTTCCTATTATAGGATTTTGTGAATTTTTTTCTGTGAAGAGACGTAATTGTATTATAGTTCAAAATATAAAATGAAATTTGGAGGTCGCCGTGCATTTAAGAGCAAAAACTGAAATTGAAAATTCCAGGATTTTACATATAAATGTTAGGGAAAATGGTTATGAGAGGATAGCTTGAGAAATTTATTATAGATTTTGTTCATACCTCGCGTGTGTTTTGTAATCATTATATATTTTACACATAAGAAATAAAAATAAGGGGTCACCGTTGAAATAAGAGAGATAAATTGTGAAATGTTAATTTCTCTGGTGATATCTATATTAAATTCTTTTATCAAATTATCACCCTTGTACAATTTCTGTGTTCTGTAAATCCAGCTTCAAATTTAAAGCCTGTGTGTTTTATTTCACCTTTTAGTAATGGAAATGTTGTAAAAGTGATTATGAATAATAATTTTAAATACTTTGGAACTTTCTTGACATATCAAATAACTATTTTGTTAAATTTTTTAATGAATGAAACCTAAATGAACAAGAATAAGACAAAAATGGCGGAATAATACCACTGAGACACCTTAAGAGAACTTAGAACAAAATTCCTTCTGTAGATGTAACGGTCTAGAAATCTCTGAGCATTTCCTATTTTAGTGTCCCTACAAGATAACGATTTTATGGTATAATGTCTTCTATTCCTATCCTATTTTATTATATTTACCATATTCACTTCACATTTGTTTTTTCTTTATAAATTCATAAGTTAACATTAAATAGACACTGTGATATTTTTTTTGTAGTTCCTACTAAATCATATTTCATGTTTAATTCATACCGTATGAGTTTCGTGGGTTAGTTATCAGTAACCTAAATCTATAAATTTGTGTATTTTCTTGTCTTTTCAAATACCCTTTAGATTTATCTCGCATTTATTTAAAAATATGGAGGGGAATTTGTAAAGGGATTTTATCATCTGTTTTACAATCCACTATTATCTGTTGTTGTATGGTATTGTCAAAATTTGCTTGTCCTAATAAAATTATTTTTAGACTAAGAAATGTAGAAGTGGAGAGTGACTTTTCCAAAAAATGTGTCTGTAGACGGAGTCTCTAAAATCACGTATATGCATTTCAAAAATAGCGTCCCTCTCATTTTGATTATATATACATGCCATTTAACAAGTAGTTAAAATCATTTTAGACATAGAAAAAAAGAAGGGAAACGGGGAATGTGTCAAAGAGACAACGACCCAAAGTGGAGTATTAACTACTCAAAGCCACCATAAGATCTTAAATGAACGGTGAGGAAAACCCATCCCCAACGGCAGGTCGGACTCGGCCCCTTAATAAAGAGTAATCAAGTTCCGCGAAATAAACACCATCTCCTATAGACATAAAGTAAACTAACTAGAATACAGACAAGACACACAAAGGCTTAATAAATTTGCCGACTTAGGACAGGTGCAAACCTGCTGCAGCGGGGTCAAACTAGTTTCATCGGGCCCAAACCTTCCCTCTTTAGCCAATGTGATAAATGATAATAAAAAAAATCGTAACAACCGTACAATTTAGTTAGCAATAGGACTGAGTCAATAGTGAAAAATGAAACTGAAAGAACTAAATATACAGGCATAAACACGAAATCACAGAAGACTACTAGCAGTTAACAGACATGCCAGCTCCAGACCCATTACCAACTGACAAATAAAATTAATGTACTCTCAGTATACAGCTTCCACCAAGATGCCTTCCCGTGAGGAGTTTAGAATATTTTTACAATGGAACTTAAAGCGATATGTTATAAAAATGTGCAAAACAATTTGGGTTTCACGGGTATGTAAAAAAAGATACATAATTACTTTTGGAGTGTAAAAAACTCTATTAAGTTTTAGATATACTACAATCTATTCAAAAACCAGTCTCCTCCATTGACAGTTATGATTTTTCCACCCTTAATACACCCCTTCTACATAATTTGATTAAATCCAAATTGGGACAACTCATTAAATGGTCTTTTTGATTTTCTGGTTTGCAGTTTATTTGTTCCAACAAAAAACAAGGATTCTTCTCTAATATTTCCTACATTAATCATTTTTTCCTGGACATGTGATGATGTGATTAATGCACTCAATCTTTTGCTAGACAACATTTTTGTTCGTTATGGTAACACTATTTATCAACAGGTCATAGGTATTCCCATGGGTACAAATTGTGCACATCTCATTGCAGATCTTTTTCTGTTCTGTTACGAACGAGACTTTATGAAAAAACTCCAAAACAGATACATAGCAAACAGTGATAAACTTATTTCTATTTTCAATGATAACAGCAGGTATATTGACGATATCCTTACTATTGACAATCCCTAGTTTTAGATTATGTAGAAATCATTTATCCAGAAGATCTCAAATTAGATAACGGTAACAATGACTCAAAATACTGTCGTTTTTCTAGATCTAACTATCATTATTGACTCTGGTAAAATAAAGACTAAAATATGATAAAACGGATGATTTTGATTTTACTATTACCAATTTTCCTTTCCTTGACGGCGAGATTCCTCTA
The DNA here is from genome assembly GCA_002080025.1 of Modiolus philippinarum. NCBI lineage: Eukaryota > Metazoa > Mollusca > Bivalvia > Mytilida > Modiolidae > Modiolus > Modiolus philippinarum. The sequence goes on from MJUU01040206.1 coordinate 114,466, forward strand.
GCTCCATCCTACGGGGTGAATATTTCTAAACTAGTACGATTCGCACTAATCTTGACGTTTTTTAATGAATCACAGCCAAACTTTTACAACAGGGTTACAGATTTCATAAGTTGTTGAATACTTTTAAGAAGTTTTATTATAGATATGAACACTTAATATCTAAATAAGGCCATACTAGAAAACAGCTTATTACTTTCGGCATTTCTAATCCTCGTTTTTACGGAAACGTTGTTAAAAATGCCAAAAACTGAAAAGCTGGGACATAACCTACATTCTTAACGTAATAGGGGATATCGACAAGATACTCTGTTTGCATCGGTAAAATTAGCTTTGAGATGCAGTGACTTGAAAATTTTACACACATACTGGCTTCTCACTGATACTCTATGATGATTCTTGACCAAACCCATCGGGGTGCTTTGAGTTTGATTTTTCTTCCGTAGTGCGACAGTGTTCTACCAGCAGACTAGGCTCCTTAAGCTAGCAGGCAGTTTAGCGACGAAAACCCCTTGACCCATCTTTCAAAATTACGTATTGTTATTTTCTCTTCCTTCAATATTGTGGTCATGGAGTTAGTAGTCTACCTGTATTGGGTTTTATTTGTTTGTTTATTATACTATAGTGAAACGGGACAGATAAAGGGGAGGTTTGGTTACTCATAAATCGGTTTAACCCCACTGCTGGCTTTTGGTACCAAGTCCGGCTGTCCCGTGATCCTATCGTTGTATACGTTTGCCCTTTGTCTTGTTTGTGTTTTTCCTGTGTAGTTCCCTGGCGGATTGTGGCATGTGACTATAATTTTCAGCCATTGTAGATCTTTCCTGTTATCCCCTTTATTACAGAGCTTTAAATATTGGCCAATGTTTTTTTTTCTAACTATATTTACAGTAGAATTATAGGGGAAGTAGCCCTATACCACAATTTAATGGCAGATTTCTTTCTATAATGAGACATAGAATTTTTCCAAAATTGTATGTTTAGTGATTTGATATAGAACTTCAATTCAAAACTTAAAAAAAGAAATGTCACGGACCTTTTGAAAAAGTTATATAATGCAATAATGCACCTTTAAGAATTTGTTAGTTTTTCAAGAAAGGGAAGATTACTCACTTAAAGTAATTTGCCCCCCCCCAAAAAAAATAAAGATTTTTTTGGGGCAAATTATATTTAATGTGATTTTTAAAATGCTTCTGATAAATTCAATCCAAATTAGGGATCAAGTACTTCATTTTTTAATAGAGTAAGAAAATGTTCCCTATTCCATAATATTTCAGTTTAGAATTGTTACCCTCTGACGAAACTTTAGCAAATATGCAATATCATTCAAACAAACTTCATATTTATTGTTCATCCATGTTTATTTTATTGCGTTTAAGACATACAAAACTCATTTAGACAATATTCTTATTGAATTTCATTTTTTTTTGCTTAAAAAAATAAATAATAGATTCTTAGTTTTAAACACCTCAACTACCTGAAATGGTAAATAAGAGAACTACTCTTGGTGCAAATTCTGTTATCAGTGTAACGTTGAAAAGGTGGTTGTTTTTCACAATTACATGGCTTTTGCATAACAGGCGGAATTATCTCACCCCTAATATAAAACCAATCACCTGCCTCAAGTGAAAGGTGGTTGTTTTGAAAATAAAAATGGTTATTTAACCACCTTTAACCACCATGCTTACCCTTCCAGAACACCTGATGATACCTCAGTTTTTATAGAGGTTCACACTGCTAGTGTTTCAGTTGTGTGGCGTTCTTGTTCATTTTTGTTTATTTGTTTTGTCTTTGTCATACTGTCTCAATTCTGAATTGCCGTGATTTTGGATTTATGATTTTAGAATTTCCCCTTTCCTCGTTCTTGCTTCGGTATTCGTGTGCCGATGTATCGAACAGAAATGAAAAACACTACTGTTTTGCAGAATTTGTATCATTGTATCTCTGGCATAGTAATATGATAAAATTTTCGTGAAATTAACTGGGCATGATTTAACATATTTAACCGATTCATCAGTTTTACTTATACCGTTAGTAAATTCCAAAGTCAACTTTCTTTAGTACAGTAAATAACTGTTACAAAGCCCGTCAATATCAATGTATGAATATCGCACATGTATCAACGGTTTATTATGTTTAGAATTATATTGCTATTTCACAACCGAAGTTGCATAAAAACAATTAATTTCGTTATGCTGAACACGTGTTTCAAGGAGTAACCTCTATTACTAGTATTTACTCGTCAAGGAGTAAATACTAGTAATAGCTGTAAAGACCTATATTCAAAGACCATATCAACAAGATCAGTTACTAGTATCATGCATTCTAATATGACTCTCTTCTATGGCTTTGGAAACAAAGCTATGTACTAATTCCAACAATATTTTTTAGCACATGCGTATATCTTTTACAAAAGGACATTCGTTATGTACAGTTTCACGTTTTATTCACTGAATATTCATGTGTAAATAATCTTTTAAATAAAGAATCACCCAAAAGCTGCAACAAATAATGACAATACTAGTAATAGAAATTTACAACAGTTACTAAATTTAAGACTCGGAACTGAAATTGACATAACCGTAACCTAGCAACGAATGTGTTGTTGTTATGAAATCTTATCTATGTTGCATATCATGCTCTACAATTAAGATATAAAAACTTTAATTTTTAACGTTAATAACAATATTAATTTGACTTTTATTCCTTTTCTTTTCTTTTTTGGCTTCAAATATAAAATAACTAAGCAGTCATATAAATCAGATATACAACCAGCTCACATTAATACCCGCTTCGATTTTAAAATATTCGTATTTTATATTTTTACAACAGATTATTTGTATTAATTCATAAGCTTATGAGCGACTTGTTTTAATAAAATGACGAATATAGATTTATCTTTGTCCATTTATGTGTGTTTGCATGCAGTTTTCCGACATATTTTAATTCTAGTGTCAAACCCAACATTGCCCTCTAAGAGCCGCTTAGAATGTTCAAAACGCTTGTTAAATATATTAGAATCGAAATAGATTATTGAAATTGGGCTCTATGCGAATTAGAACATGGTCAGACCTTATATTTGTTTTCATTTTATACCTCGCTATCGCTCGGTATAAAATATTGACAAATATAAGGTCTGCCCATGTTCTAATTCGCATAGAGCCCGCTTGCAATAATCTATTTCTTAATTTGACATGCACTGAAAGGTTTCTATTAGGGAGACCGGAGTACTGTTGAATTCAATTAGTAAAGGAAAGATGACAGGAAACACTTATAATGTCCGAAAATTACAATCACATACCACAACCCACAAGGGAACTGCACAAGAAAAACAATAAAATGACGAAAGACAAACATACACAACGATAGGAACTCGGGATAGTCGGACCTGGCACCGGCACTAGCAACCGCTAGCGGTAGGGTTAAACCGGTTCATGGGTACCCATCCTCCCCTATCCCGTTTCCCTATAGTGTAATAAACATACAAATAAAACCCAATACAGGTAGACCACTAACTCCAAGACCACAAGCTTGAAAAGGAAAGGATAAGACAAAATTAAATTTAGAAAGATGGGTCAAGGAGTGTTCGCCGCTAAACTGCTGCCTAGCTCAAGGAGCCTAGTCTGCTGTTAAAACACTGTCGCATTACGGAATGAAAATCAAATTCAAAACATCCCGAACGGTTTGGTAAAGATTCATCAGTGGACATCGGCAGTATCAGTGAGAGGCCACTATAACTGTAAAAACTTCAGGGCATTAATCCCAAAGCCATTTTAACAGAATCATGAAGAATATCCGGTCAATATAATCTATTACGTAAGGAATGTAAGTTACGTCCCAGTTTTTCTAGATTTTTTTATAAGTTTTTGACATTTCTTAACAACATTTCCGTAAAAGCGAGAAATGCCCTTAGTAATAAGATGTTTGCGAGTCGCATTATATTTAGATATCATATGTTCATATCTTCTGTAAAACTTCTTAAAAGTATTTATCAATCTATGAAATCTGTAACCTTGTTGTAAAAGTTTGGATGTGATTGTAAGGTTATGTTTATCAAAGTCGTCAAGAGTAGAACAGACGCGTGCGAACTGTACCAGTTGAGATATATACACCCTGTATTATGGAGCTAAAAGAATGTCATCAAGAAAAAGGAAAATTGGTAATAGTGAAATCGAAATCATCCCTTATCTTACCTTTCTGAGCAGCAATATACCTGCCTCTCCAGCCTATGGAGTGTACATTTCACAGTTGATTCGTTACTGTCGGGCATGCAGTTTATACAGTGACTTTTTAGTTAGAGCAAAAACACTGTCCCAAAAGCTGCTTAGTCAGGGATTTGTTCAGCCTTTGTTACTTTCATCCCTTCAGAAATTCTATGGCCGTCATCATGACATCATTGACAGATATGACGTGTCTGTGTCCCAAATGGAAACGGACATTTTCAGCTAAATTTCACGTCTTCACGGATTTGACATAACCGGATTTGACTCAACCCCAGATTGACTCACTGATAGTGTGACGGGTGCCGCTAGCGGAGCAGGACATGCTTACCCTTCCGGAGCACCTGATGTCACTCCCGGTTTTCATGGGAGTTCACACTATGAGTGCCTTAGTTCTTAATGTTATCTTTTTATTTCCGTGCATTGTAGCTGTCTCACGTCCTTGTTTTGTCTTTGTTTTTATCTGTTACCGTTTCTGCCATTTCTTTGGACTTCGATTTTTGTAGTCATCGCTTCCCTTGTTCCTTCGGTATTCTACTGCCGTTGTTTTATCATAAAGGATGAGTGGCAGTAAGACCCATTTTTGGCCCAAGATTTACCATGAAACTAAAACTATACAAACAGATGTCTTATGTTCCTGAAACATTGAACAAATATAGGGCTTTATGAAAATGATAAAGCTTTTTTCCATATCAGTTTGATTCTCATGATAATCAGTTAACTCAAAAGCTATATTTTTGGAAATAGTCAGAATTTCATAGATATTTGCTGTGTTTTGCACATTTTTGTGCTTTGAAAAATATGGGCACATCTGAATAACAACTTCATATTTAGTCAAAATGTGTAAAATGGTGAAATACATCATTTCTGAAAGTTTGAAGTTGTTGATTGCATGTGCCCCATGTTCACTTAAAGAAAATTTGCTTTGAGAACATTCAAAATTGCAGATTTTCTGATTTTCTTTCAAAAAGACGACTCCTTGTGATGTCACAATAACGTCAAAATGAAAGGAATTCGTATTATTATATGTTTTATTTGTAGCCAGATGTAACAGTTAATATTTCCAATAAATATCACACTATTTTAAACAACTTGATTTTTTGGGGCCAAATATGGGTCTTATTGCCACTCATCCTTTTAGTTTTAATTTTACCAGAGTCAACGATGATAGTTAGATCAAAATGGGCAGTATTTGGAATCCTTGTTTGCTTTATTAAGTTTCAGTTCTTGTAGGTAAATGAGGTCGACATAGTCTAAAAACTGGGGATTGTCAATAGTAAGGATATCGTCGATATTTCTGTTGTTATCGCTGAAAATTGAAATAAGCTGATTACTGTTTTGTACGGTTCCATCCTGTAGTTTTTTCATAAAGTCCCGTTCGTAAAGAGGTGCACAGATTGTACCCATGGGAATTCCAATGACCTGTTGATAAACGATGTTGCCAAAACGAACGAAAATGTTGTCTAGTTGTCATTATGGTAATCAAATAATCTAGAAGTAAGGGACATGGTAATAAAATAATCATCGAAAAATACACCTTAGTAATCAAATAGTAACCAATAACTGCCCTTAAAAATCAATCAGAATCAAGAAACCACAAGAAAGGTCACCAAACGGTTTTCGGAAACCAGAATGCGGTCTGTAGACTACAGACCTTGATATAATTTTTGTCAAGAATACCGCTTAAGTGCACGCTAGGGGCCTTCTTGATCTCGCTTGAGGGGGTGAATATTGTTCACCTCTAGTTGAAGACCTTCAGGCGACATCAAGATGTAGACAGGAATAAAAGCCCTGTCCTTGATAAACTGGAGTTTTCTTAGTATCGTGTGCGTTTTTGTCACATGTACATTCACTCCATATCCTTTCATTTTTCCTACATATAGTGAAATATGGTACTAGTACTTGTACTGATACAGAACAACGATATTAGAAGATTAATAAAGTAATATCGTCTTGCTTACTGGGGATGAAGTGGATTTTTAATTGAATTCCATCACACACATAATTTTTTTTGTTTATATATATGCATAAACCGTCACAGGTAGAAATTAAAAATATGAATAGAAAATATACCCCCACCTTGGTTTAAACGTCACTATTTTTAGTTTTCCGATTTAGAACATCAATGACATAACTTCGTACAGGTGAAAAAAAAATAGACCACAAAATTAAAAATACAATGTATGTATAATGGGAAACCCCGTGATTCAAATGATCGTTGTGTTTGTATGTTACTGCGTTATTCTGACTTAGAAATGGATACACAGAAGCTAGTTATAATTTTACTACTTTGTATTTACAATGTTTTCGCTTCCTGTACTAGAATACAAAACAGAACATCTGATGGTAAGTTATCATTCATTTTAAACTTTAAATCAACCTGTATTCAAAAAGCACTTGAATTGAATGAGATAACAAAAAGGCATAAAAACTAGACGGATATCCTAAAAACTTTTAAGAAGAAGAATAATAATCTACACTATATTATATATATCTTTTACACAGTAGACTTTCAAAGTTTGAATACTGCGAGTTTTCATTTTTATACCCCCTCTCCGAAGGAGGGGTATACTGTTTTACCACTGTCCGTCCGTCCGTCCGTCCGTCCGTCCATCCGCCCGTCCTTCCGTCCGTCACACATATTTTCGTCACATTTTTCTCAGCAACCACACATGAGAACCACTTGATATTTGGTATGGTGCTTTAGTATGGGGTCCTGTACTGCGTCTCCCATTTTCGGCCATTTCGCATCACCATTCCTGTTTACTGACTTTGTGCCTTTTTAACTTTCATTTTCAAAATTGTGACTTTTTGTCGCATTTTTCTCAGCAACTACACATGACAGCCACTTGATATATGGTATGGTGCATCAATAGAGGGTCCTATACTGGGCCTCCTCTTTTCGGTTGAATCGAATCACCACTTCCTGTTTACCGACTTTGTGTCTTTTTAACTCGCTTTTTCAAAATATTGATTTTTTCATCGCATTTTTCTCAGCAACTACACATGACAGCCACTTGATATTTGGTATGGTGCATCAGTATGGGGTTCTATACTGCGCCTCCTCTTTTCGGTTGAATCGAATCACCACTTCCTGTTTACAGACTTTGTGCCTTTTTTACTTTCATTTTCAAAATATGGATTTTTTCATCGCATTTTTTTCAGCAACTACACATGACAGCCACTTGATATTTTGTATGGTGCATCAGTATGGGGTTCTATACTGCGACTCCTCTTTTCGGTTGAATCGAATCACTACTTCCTGTTTACAGACTTTGTGCCTTTTTTACTTTCATTTTCAAAATATGGATTTTTTCGTCGCATTTTTTTCAGCAACTACACATGACAGCCACTTGATATTTTGTATGGTGCATCAGTAGATGGTCCTGTATTGCGCCTCCCCTTTTCGGCCGAATCGAATCACTACTTCCTGTTTACTGACTTTGTGTCATTTTAACGTTCATTTTCAAAATTGTTATTTTTTCGTCGCATTTTTCTCAGCAACTACACATGGCAGCCACTTGATATCTGGTTTGTTGCATTAATATGGAGTCCTATACTGCGCCTCCCCTTTTTGGCAAAATCAAATTAACACTTCCTGTTTACCGACTGTGCCTTGTTACTTTCATTTTTCGTCACATTTTTCTCAGCAACTGCACATGACAGCTACTTAATATTTTGCATACAGCTTCAGTATTGTTTTGTTTATTGCGTCTCCCCTTTTTGGTCTAAATGCTGTGCTACTTCCTGTTTACTAACTCAATGCGTTTTTTATCAAAATTTGCAAAATTTGACTTTGTCATACTTTTCTCATGAACTGCATATCACAGCAACTTGATATTTAGCATGGAGCTTCAGTGTGGGGTGTTATACTGTATCTTCCCTTTTCAGCCATATTGAAATACTACTTCCTGTTTACTGACTAACCCCATTTCCATCTTTATGCCCTACATCCTCCTCAAATTATTTGCATCTCATTTTTCTCTGCAACTTTGTAAATCTGACTTGTATTGTGTTTACACTTGTTTTGTGTCCACACCTGTATTGTGTCCACACTTACTTAATTTTTCACTTACCATATTGATTCAGGGTTCAATGAGCGGGGGTTTAACTGGCTGCCATTCGGCGACAGCTCTTGTTAATTCGAAAGCCATTAAGCGGCTGGAGAATTTATAAAACCATCCTAGCAATGTCACGTAACTAAAGTGAGCGACAAGCCTATTAACAGCTGCTTACTTCCGTAAATATAGTGTATAAGGGACCGACCATTTAACTTGAAGGGGGGGGGG
>MJUU01040206.1:122996-147813 GCA_002080025.1 Modiolus philippinarum
AAAAAATAATCTGGAGCCGATTTTCTGTGAAAAAAATATTTTGGTTGCCAAAATGATGAATAAAAAAATTTTCTGACGGAGGCTTTCTGCCCCAAAAAATGATGTTAATTTTGAAAAAAAAAATATTTTGTTGATACACGTGAAAAAAATAAATAAATTGTTTCTGTCCAGAAAAAAAACTATGCCCCCCCTATCAGGTTAAATGGTCGGTCCCTAAGTATCTTTCAAATTCCGGTTTTTGTGAGCGGAATAGTAACGGTGTATATAATATAAACAGTATTCATGTCCCTGTCTCTATTAAGAAATTCAGCGCACCTTTCGCGTAGTATTATGTCAAAGATAGTGTTTTCCGCACCAGTATTATATACATAATGCCCTTGGATGAAGGTGTTTGTGTAGATTAACACACGAGGTAAAACGTATCACCCGAGAAAACGTCGAGGATGACAATTTTTTGCCGGGTGTGATAATCGAACTAAGGGCTTTATGATTTTTATTATACTGAATGCTTCATGTACATTAAGTCTGAAAAAAAAACACACACTTAAACAAATAGTCAGTACTGTTTTGCTATTGTATCGAACTGTAGCAAAATCGCTTTTAATTGCAATTTTTGAGACAAGGTTCTTTCTTATATGATATGGTCACTTAAGCTTTACTATTGATTTATTGCTAAAGATTGATGGGGCTTAAAAACGTTATTGAAAATAAACAAATGAAGATTATCCAATGAAATAAGCAGATAATGTAAGAAAATTGCATAAAGTAAAATAAGAACTGTTCATCACAAATTGACTAGAGAAACATACGATAATCAATTACCTAATTTCCTGATTATATAAATTAGAACATTTTTATGCAGCAGTGTTTGAGAAAGATCATTTCACTCTTTGGGGAGATTTTTTCGAGCCAGAATATATATTTAAAAATAATGCAGATCAGAAGATGTATTTTCAAACACTGTTTTAAAGGGCAAGATTATGCATTTTGGTTATATCATAATGTAGATAGAAACTGGAAGTCAGAATATTTATCTTTTTTCAGGGAGGTGCAGATTTCATGCACTCCCCCATTAAATGGTCATCCCCTAGAACATGTATGAGATTTGTTTTTTTTTCTATGCAGCAGTTCTTTGGATGACTACGAGTGTTACAGGTGTGTACATTTTCCGGGCTTTCGAATTTCAGCTCCATAGGAAATTTGATTACTTGATGTTTTTAACCAAAACTCCTCCCGTACTGGAACGATAAAAACTACAAAGCAATCAGCAGTATTTTTTAAGACCGAAAGGAATATTTTAAACATTTATGCTAAAAAAGAATTTTCCCCATTGATAAACTGCATTTAATAATTATTTACTGCTGAGGTGATACTCATGGCGAATTGTACTGTTTTTTTGAATGTCGTTTTTTAAAATAGACAAAGCAACCAAAGAATGCACCTAAATCCGTCGAGAGAGACATATTTGATCATAAACTGACTTGGTAAGGGATTGTCTATATGTAATATAGCATTTCAATCGTCATCGCTATACCACCAAACTACAAAACCAAACACCTGAAACTTTCTAAAAACATTACAATGTTACATATAAAGGCCTTCTCGATATATTTATCGATATCGTTTCCTTTTGTAGCATCAGATATATTTTTAACAGACCAGATTGCTGATTTTGACTATGCAAGAGTAATGCTGTACAAAACTGTAGACTGCTGCGCTAAAAACTTCAGTAAAATATTGTGGTATTTCCAGAGTTTAGGAGATTCAGTATGGTATCCGTATCCCTGGAAACAAACAATCAATTACGAACTGCAAAATCGGAATCAAACTCTTGAAATATTAAGAATTGGTTTGGACGACGAGGGTGTGTACAAATGTGTCGCTTTTTCTGCACAAAATACGATTATAGCTCAACACAACACAACTCTAGATGTTTACTGTAAGTAAATCTTGTTCTTTAATCTCGTTTGGCCGAGATACTTTCTAGAACATCGTAGATGAAGTTAGACCAGCATTATGAGAGTGCCATGTAAGATGTTTTGTATGTAGCTTTTACTGTGTTTAATCTCTTTCAGTTTGTATTGTGCAACCATTGGTAACACAATTCGTACAAAAGAGGTTGCTTTTAAACTATAAAATTGTTCGCATAAATCTTCTAAAACTTATTTTCCATAGGTTAAAGAAAAAAGACTTAGTATAGAATAAGACTTTACTTATGATTTAGAAAATTATTTTGTTGTTTTTGCAAATTGAATTCTTGAAAAATAGATTGCTCATTGCAAACAAATAAGTTGTTAATACAATACTTATTATGAATTATCTGAGCTCAAGCTCTATGAAAAAAAGAGAGAAAAGATTTGGAAATAAGTTGCTAGAATTTGGTACAGTGAATAACTATATTGTGAAAGGAAGGTCAAAAGGCGTAATGGAGGGTCAGTTAACATATTTTCTAGACTTCTGTATTGAAACGCAAACCTGCTCTCAATAGTACATGATTTTGAAATCATAGATTTTCCTTCAACTTTTAAAAAAATGGATAACAGGAAACACCTACAATGGCTGAAAATTATAATTACATGCAACAATTTGCAAGGGAACCACACAAAAAAAAAATCACGTATGAGACGAAAGACAAACGTAGACAACGATAGGTACGCGGGACAGCCGGACTTGGTACCGGCACTAGCAAAAACCAGTGATGGGGTTAAACCGGTTTATTGGTACCCATACCTGCTCTTTATCTGTCCCGTTTCCCTATAGTGTAAAACATACGAATAAAACCCAATACAGGTAGACTACTAACTACATGACCACAATATTGAAAGGACAGAAAAAAACAATACGTAATTTTGAAACATGGGTAAAAGGGTACTTGCCGCTAAACTGCCGACTAGAGCTCAAGGAGCCTAGTCTGCCGGTAGAACACTGTCGCACAACGGACGAAAAATCAAACTCAAAACTTCCCGAAGGGTTTGGTCAAGAATCATCATAAATTTCAGTAGACATCGGCAGTATCAATGAGAGGCCAGTATGTGTGCAAAATTTTCCGGTCACTACGTCTCAAAGCTAATTTAACGGATGCAAGCAGAATATCTTGCCGATATCCCCTATTACGTAAAGAATGTAAGTAACGTCCCAGCTTTTCTGGATCTTTAATCAATTTCTGGCATTTCTTTAACAACATTTCCGTAAACTTGAGGACTAGAAATGCCCATAGTAATAAGCTGTTTACGAGTAACGCCATATGTAGATATAACATGTTCATATCTATTACAAAACTTCTTAAATGTATTCAAAATTACGTTTTGTCATATGCTTTTTCTGTTCCAAGATAGTGGTCATTGAATTAGTAGTCTACCTGTATTGGGTTGTATTCTCATGTCTATGATACTATAGGGAAACGGGATAGAGAAAGGGGAGGTTTGGGTACCCATAAACCGGTTTAACCCTACCACTGGCTTTTGCTAGTGCCGGTACCAAGTCCGGCTATCCCGAGTTCCTATTGTTATTTATGTTTGTCCCTTGTTTTCATTATTGTTTTTCTGGTGCAGTTTGCTTGTAAATTGTGGCATGTGATTGTAGTTCCTTTCATTGTAGGTGTTTGCTGTTATCCTGTTTTTGTAATTCAACAACTTATGAAATCTGTAACCCTGTTGTAAAAGTCTGGCTGTGATAGTATGATACGTTCATTGAAATCATCAAGAGTGGAGCAAACTCGTGCGAATCGTTTTGATTTTACCAGAGTCAATAATGATAGTCAGATTCAGAAAAGGGCAACATTTGAAATCATTGTAAGATTTATTTAATTTCAGTTTTTGTGGATAAATAATGTCTACATAATCTAAAAACTGGGGATTATCAATAGTAAGGACTTGCTGTTATCATTGAAAATAGAAATAATTTTATCACTGTTAGGTATGGTTCCGTTTTGAAGTTTTTTCATGAAATCTCGTTCGTAACAGAAAAAAAAGATCTGCAATGCGAGGTGCACAATTTGTACCCATGGGAATACCTATGACCTGTTGATAAAAAGTGTTGCCAAAACGAACAAAATATTGTCCAGCAAAAGATTGAGTGCATTAATCATATCCCATGTCCAGGTTATATTAGAGAAAAATCCTTACTTTTTGTTAGAGCAAATGAACTGCAGACCAGAAAATTTAAAAGACCATTTAATAAGTTGTCACAACTTGGATTTAATCAAATTATGTCGAAGTGTAGTATAAAGTGTAGAAAAATCATAACTGTCGATAGATGAGACTGGTCTTTGAATAGATTGAAGTTTATCTAAAAACTTCAATAGAATTTTTTTCACTCCAAAAGTAATTTACACCAGAGTTTTGATAAGTTTTTACAGTATTTAATAACCAACTTCTTTATACAAGTAAGTGAACTAGTTAAATGGATGGATAAATTGGTAGTAGAACACTTACTAGATGCTGAATTAAAACGATGTCTGATGGGATTTTTGTGAAGCTTTGGAACCCAGTACATGGTAGTTAAGATGTTATCTTAAGGTGGAACTTTAAGCATTTCTGTATCCTTATAATGTTGTGTGGTTAACGTTTTTTTTCGTCCCAATTGGTACGTTTGAAAGTCTCTGACTTGTCCAGTTCGTTTTGTTGGATATCGATGTAGTATTTCTTTCAGACAATAGCAACGTTGTTAGAAGCCTTGTCAACAGGTACAAACGCTTATTTTTGTTACCAGGATCCTTCAGTTTTGACTTAATTCCATTTACAGACAGCTTAGAAGGTGACTCAACATAATCATTTAACTTCAAAATATTGTATTGTTGAAAGCGGCCATTTTCTGGTTTTTTTTAGCTAATTTTCACATTTTTTATCAATGTTTAGGAAGTGAAAGTCCTTATGATAGATTGATCTATCAGGATAAGAATCATCTATTTCATAATTTGGCCACTGATGAATTTTGCAGAATTATAAAATTTTGCATATCTTTAAAAATTTTTCAAAGTTTCAAAGCTCGTCAAGTCTTGCTTTCAAACGTTAAACGATATTTATCTCCACACAGAACGTACTAAAATGCAAACACCCTTGACGTGCAAGAACAGGAGCTTTAATAAACTTGCAAACATATTTCAAAACCATATGCCCCTTCACTGATGGTTGCTTTTTATCAAGAGCTGTTAGAGTAACCTTAGCTTTGAGTGTTAATGAGTTATTTCTGTGTTGTTGCACACGAGGCAATCATCAAAATTTAAACAATATCGGCGGATGAATATGTAGAAGAACAAGACAACAATTCGACGCCTTGGAAACCATAGAAATGTTTGGGGGAATACCCACAAAATAAACGAGAAGCGTTAAACTTGATCGACTAATTCTATGAAGACAAAATTATGGTAATGCGGTAAACAGACCCAATCAGCACCGGAAAAAAATTCCACAAATTTAATATTCATAATAAACATAATGAATTCCAAGAAATCACTGCTTTAATACACATTCCGTATTTTTTCAGTAAAAAAATTGAAGTAGTGGATAGACACAAAGTCTAAAACTAGTATTTATCATAGCTATACAAAAAGGCAAAGTGTCTATCACAATATGAAAAAAATAAAATAAATGACTTTATAATGAATTTACAGTTAACACCCTCTAGGAAATAAATCATCATTCTCAGGATTAATGTGCCAGAGATATTATAATTATACTTTTACAGCATGCACAGACAGGGTAAAACCGGAAGCATATGGTCCAAAAGACAAATATTCAGATATTGGAAAAAGGGTAACATTTACCTGCACAGGTGATTTCGGATGTAACAGTGACTCTGCAAGAGATGTATCATGGTATGATGAAAACTGGGATCTACTAACCAACAAAACTGCCTTTCCAAGATATGAAATTATAACAGTTGAAAGGTAAAGGTTGTTTTCCTGATTGTCCTGAGAACTGAAGATTCGGGGGGTATATAGTTTTTAATCTGTCTGTCGGCTTTTATCTGTTTCTCTGTTACTCCGCAAAAACTCTCACATTTTTTTTTATATCTTTTCAACGCTAGTTTGTTCCAAGGCCATTCGAACCATACAAGAATTACTGACCTCGTGACCTTGACCTTAATCTTGGTATTTGACGGAAATCTCGTTCACAAAAAAACCCAAAATCTTTTGAATGGGAATTAAAAGGGCCTTTATATAATGGCTGGTTTTTTCTTAAGGCAAGACCTTTCAATTGTTTCCAGAATATATGACCTTGTGACCTTTAACTTTGCATGTGAACAGCTACGTAAAAACTTTAACTTCGAGTATATCTTTTGAATGGTATGTGATATGACTTTCATATTTTGCATGTGTATTTCATGTAGCAAGAATTTGAATATAACCAGAATCTTTGACCTCATGACCTTAACCTTGGTATGTGACGGACTTTTTAAGAAATAATAAACTTTAACATTGGGTTCGCCTTTTGAATGGTAACTGGTAGGGCTTCCATATATCATGTATATGTGCTTCTGACAAATCAAAAAGTGAAATCATTAGAAGTTATGAATGGAATTGGATACAAACACAAAGGTCATCAAGACGAACGACCCTCATCTGAATCCAAGCATAACTAATTACCTCATTGTGTTTCTATCTACCAGTCTTATCAGAAATCTGATCATTTGATTGCTTCAGAAAAAATTTCATATACACATTTTATCTGTTGAGATTCTCCAGAAAGTGGAATGATGTGCAGAAGAGAAGAAATCAGAACTAGGTTGCCTCAGAAATTAAGTAACATCCCCAATCATTGATGCACATATTTATACCTGTCACAAGAAACTGGAAAATAATAAGTACTAGAGTAACTCATGAGGACAGCGAACATTTTTTTGGTGAGTAAATAGATACACTCGGTGTATACAAAACACTGTCACCTTCAATATAACAATACAACAGCAGATATGTTATTATCTTGTTTGGCCATATTGATGTTATCATGATCAAATCTTAAATTGTCTTGATCGTTCCTGCACACATAAACAAGTGGATCTTAATTTATCGCAAACTATCTTAACACATCTTGATCGTCATTGAAATCATTAATCTTAAAACCAACAAAAAATCTTACATTTTCTTAACAAAATTGTGAATTCATCCTGTATATATCAAGGAACAAAGTCCCATAGATGAGTTTGAAAAAATAAAACAAAATATAATTTAAGGTTAGTGGTTTATGAGATAGTCACATGCCAAGATCAAGGTCACACATCATTGTACAAAGTGAAAGCCCCCCCCCCCCCCAAAAAAAAATGCACAAATCAGAAAAAATTCTATTACTTAAATTCAAAAGATAAACCCAATGTTAATTTTTTATGCAGTTGTTCACATGCCAAGGTCGATATCAAATATCATGGTTTCAGTAAAAAAGAATTGCAAAGCAAAAGCAAATGCAAAATGTGAAAGTCGTATCACTTTAAAAGATTTACCGAATATTAAAGTTGATTACTTTTTTTCTAAAGTCTTTCACATGCCAATGTCACGAGGTCAAAAATTTTGGTATCATATCAATATATGAAAGCTCTATCATTTACATTCGAAAGATATATCTTATATGAAAGTTTTTGTGGACAAACATACAAATTTTTGTGGACAAACATACAAACAAGCAGAGAAACATGCAGACATACCACAATCCATATGCCTACGAATCTTCGATTCTTAGGATATAAAAAGATCTAAATAATAGACTGTATAGTTTCTTCAGGCAGACGTATTATCCAGTTTGAATAACATGTGAGTAGTGCAATTTGTCCTTTTATTGTTCATTAACAATATTATATTTTACCAATATTTTTTTCTCAATGTGTCTTTGTTACCAAGCCGGTCCAATATATAGTATATTGACCGGGCCCGGTCTAAAATAATGGAAAAATACGGAAGTGCATTTCAAGTAAAAGTGCACTTCAATTATCACTGCTATAGTAATTCTTGCGGTTTTTGATTTTATCCATGAATCAAATCCGAAATTTATTTAATATGTTTAATGAAATATACCGTGATTTGAAATTGATTTTTTCGAAAACAGGTGTTAAAATAACATTACGGTTTCCAATGTGTATTTCATAACAATATTGATTTTATGGGGGGAATTGTATTAATACTTTTAAATCTTACATTTTTATTTTTAATTTCTGATTTTCGAAATTTTATCTGAACTAATTAAGGAGACATAATACGTTGGAAAGGTCGTCTTTGTACATGACTGAATTGAACTATATTATAGATGCTTTCAAAATTGTTTTGGGAGCCACTACAGTAATGCCATTTCCATAAAAAGTTTGCAATAAAACATTTCCGTGTTACTAGGTCCCTTAGAAATGAATCTCATTGATGAAGACACCACACACATGCTTATTTCAGGGGGGGGGGTTGCTTTATGTTGACCAACACAAAACACACAAAAAAACACCAAGAATAAAAGGACGATTGTCCATGCTTAAAAAAAGAAAATAAGTCGAGTATAATATAACAAATAGATCATGTCAATTCGGGCCAACTGGCAGTTTATGGCCCGACATTTCAAAAGAAATGTGCATTATACCCGTTTTATTATTCCCCTCCCATTGCGGTAGTCCGATAACAATTGCTACTGAAAGGAGACATTTCATTCTGCTGACTTTGCATTAATGCATTATCTTAAAAAATAATGTCCTTTCAAAATTTGAGATGAAATTTAATAATGAATCACAGTACTTACTCTGATGAAATATTTCAAGGTCGTTACATCATGACCTTTTACTTGATTTAAACAGTAGTGGTTAAAGTTTATTCAACACACAAAGAAGTAGTTGTAACAAAAAGGTTCATTTAGGTATGTTTATAAACCTTATACAATTACACTTTAAAATTAAAAATTCATGATAAAGATTTTTTATGGTGCAAAGTGATTATTTTTAGTGGAGAGTATTTTGATAAAAATATTAGTGTAGCATAGAGTGTAGTTTATGGAAGGCTGATCAATACATTTTTTTGGCTGTTGTCATTTCTTACTCATGGCCTGGACTGCTGGGAAAGCCCTCATAAACGTTATTCTTGGAATGGCATGTTCGACTAGACCCCTTGAAGTGACAACCGAATTGGATTTATTTTTGAAAAAGACCCAAATTATGTAGAAAACACAACAATTCTAGGGTCATTGTTTAATTAAAAGTTTTGAATAATTCAGATGGGGTCTTTCATTGACCTTAAAATTGTGTAAACACAAAATTTATGCAGGATATTGTACTACATGCTATACTTAAGGAGGTAGACCTATGTTACGGGACATAACTCTTAAAAATCACTGTTTTAAACATTTTCATAAATATATACTAAGCTTCTAAGTAACATAGATGATTTTAATTCTTTTTCACATAAATGCTTCATCGACGAAACTGACTGTTTCAAACGCCTTACTGATTTAAAGAGTTATCCCCCTTAACCCAGGTCTACCACCTTAATTGAATGCCATGACACGTTTTTAGTCAAGAAATACTATAAATGTGACATGCATGTAAATAAATTAGTTATATACGTTTTATCTAAAAGTGATAGATAATGCAACAACTAATCTTTAAGTATTTGACTGACAATAGCAATGTACTGAAGGAGGTAAAAATGATAAAAATTTTATGTTTGAATTGGAATGTCTACCACTATGAATCTACCCTTGTAGATGTGAAATTGCAGTCAGAATATGAAATAGAGCATACATTTATGTGAAACGGTAAATTTAAACTCTGCAAAATTGGAACTCTTTTATCAGTTTTGAAAACTTTATTTCTTCTTAGCCCAATCCTTTTTGCTTGCACCTTTTATGAAATAATTTATAGTGCAGTGTCAACAAAGTTATATAGTCACCATTCAAAGTTGTGTACTGCGTACAATATTATACGCATACTGCCTGCAATTGAGGATGGTATACTACATTACCACACGAAGGAAGTATATCAGTAGTCGAGGTTGTTGAAATTCTTATCTGAGTGCTGTAATCTATATGAAAAAGAAAGGGAATGGGGTAAATGTCAAGTATACCATCCGAATGAAAGGCAGCATCTGTTATTCTGTACTGAACATCTTGACTGTATTTCTACTTTAAGTGTGGCCAATGACGTCACTGTACAATTACAGCGGGCGATAAACTCTACAGAAGGGTGGTATACTCAAATACCACCCTTACGGTTACATTAATCAAAATTAAGGAAATTCATATGAAGTATGATATTATGTTTTGAATTTTTGTTTGTTTCAAAAAGAATGTATTTTTACAACAGTAACGGTATACTATACTTACAGAGCAAACCACACTATTGTGGAATCGAACTTCACAATAATATTAACATCTGAAGATGACTTTCATAAAACGTTCCAATGTATAGTGTCGTCATCTTACGGTCCTGGAGACAAAATATTCAATGTTCACCTGAAGAAGACAAGTAAGTGAACAAGTTATTACAGCAAATTGAGTCAAGCATGTTCCAAGTATATTTGCAAATTTAGTAGCAAAAATTGGTTGAATGAAAAGGATTAAAGTCTATTCCAGAATTATGCAATAAACTTCTAGAATTTAGTCTACTGCATAATCTTTGAAAGATATCTACATTTAGTATATTGAAATTTTAACCAGAAACATAAGATTACTAACACCAGATGTAAATCTCAATTTGCAACAGAAAATCTATCCTTTTTAAAGTTCCATCTACCTATATATAATTATGAAATAGACTGTTGAGTCAAAGGTATAATAACTGATTGGATATGAATTAAATTTAACGGTATCTTGAGGCTTATTCAAACTTGGAAGTCAAGTTTAAAAAGTTTGATGCTACATGGTTAATTAAATATATCACAGGTCTTTCTTGTGTATTTGATGATGCTTCTTTTTTATTCTATGCATTTTTATAAATCCTTTTGATCGCAAAATGACACAGTCAAGAAATTATTAAGAGAGATACAATGGTCACGATAATCTTTAGAAAAGGACCTTACCTCATAAGTTTATCTTCAGAGATGTATTTTAAGTTTGAATATTAGCTTGATATTACTTTTGCTTTAACGATGATTTTCTAGTATGATATTCTAGTAGGTAAAAAGTCGTAACTTGAATGAACTCAACTCCAATATCAACGGCCTAAGTTGTCAACTGTAATTTTATTTAGTTTAATTCAATGATGGTTATGTGCTATAGGTTACCGCAATGCACACTTACTCTATTGTTTTTACTTTCTTCAATCGTTTTCATAATTAACGTGTATGACAGTAATGGACAAGCTATTATAAAGATACCTTTGAAAAAAAAAACCCAACCCCCCAAAAAAAAAACAAAAAACAAAAAACAAAAACCCCCCAAAAATGTTTTTGCACAAATACAATTATACAAGCACATTTATACCCCCTGCTTGAAAAGTGGGGGTATATAGTGATGGGGTGTCCGTCTGTCCGTCCGTCCGTCCTTCCGTCCGTCTTTCCGTCCGTCCGTCCGTTACACCTGAGGGTACCCATCTCTTATCCGCTGCTCTTCCTGAACCAGTGAAAAGATTTTCATGAAACTTTAACACAGTCTTTATGACATAATGTAGATGTGCAGCTCCTATTCCAGAATTTGATTTGATCGATTTGGGGGGTTTCCCATAGCAAAACATGGACTTGTCCATTACATTACAAGTGGGTACCCATCTCTTATCTTCTACTCCTCCTGAACCACTGAATAGATTTTCATGAAACTTTAACACAGTCTTTAAGACATAATGTAGATGTGTACCTCCTATTTCAGAATTTGATTTGATTGATTTTGGGGTTTCCCAGAGCAAAACATGGACTTAGCCATTACATTACAAGTGGATACCCATCTGTTATCCACTCCTCCTCCTGAACCACTGAATGAACTTTCATGAAACTTTAACACAGTCTTTATGACATAATGTAGATGTGTTCCTCCTATTTCAGAATTTGATTTTGATTGATTTTTGGGGTTTAACGTAGCAAAATATGGACTTTGCGATTACGTTATAAGTGGGTATCCATCTCTTATCCACTACTCGTCCTAAACCATTGAATGGGTTTTCATGAAACTTTAACACAGGCTTTATTACATAATGTAGATGTGCACCTCCTATTTCAGAATTTGATTTGATTGATTTTTGGGGTTTCCAGTAGCAAAACATGGACTTAGCTATAACGTTACAAGTGGGTACCCATCTCTTATCCGCTACTCCTCTTGAACCACTGAATAGATTTTCATGAAACTTTAACACAGTCTTTATGACATTATGTAGATATGCACCTCTTATTTCAGAATTGGATTTGATTGATTTTGGGGGTTTCCCATAGCAAAGCATGTTCTTAGCCATAACATTTCAAGTGGGTATCGTCTAATATGCGCTGCTCCTCCTAAACCACTAAATAGATTTTCATGAATCCTTAACACAGTCTTTATGACATACTGAAGATGTGCATCTCCTATTTCAGAATTTGATTTGATTGATTTCTAATTTCTGGAATCAAATGGTGGTGCGGGGGGGGGTATTTATAAGGGAGCTTTGCTCACAGTATTTCTAACATGTATTTATTTTTTTATAATGTATAATATATTATTCCAGGTGTTAGCATCACTAAAACATTACCACCAGATCAAATTGCAGCCGTGGGAACTACATTGTTAGCTGTTCTAATACTAACTATAGTGGTTGTGGTATTATTCTATCCTAGAATAAAATTGTTTATCCTGTCTCGTCTACCGTTATGCCATCTTGCTGATATAGGTAAAATATTATATATATAAATACATATAAGTGTTTTTCGACGCTGACACCAACGACGATGCCAGAAGGAAAGTTATGATCGTATACTGTTTTTATTTTCCTTCTTGCGATTTTCGTTTTAATGGAACCAACAAGATTATTTTGAAGAAGATAACAGAAAATACTTTAATGGCCAAAAATTACAATCACATATCACAATCTACCAGGGAACTGCACAAGAAAAAAAATAAAAAGACAAAAGACAAAAGGCAAACGTAGACAATGATAGGAAGTAGGAATAGCCGGACTTGGTACCGGCACTAGCGAGAGAGTGTTTTATAATTATTGAATCTTCTGCTCAATTTTAGAGTTTTGTAATTTTTCTTGGCAGAAAACAAGGAGTATCATGCTCTGATTTTACACGAAGAGGGTATCCGAGATCTTGAATTTGTGAGGGAAATACAAAGACGACTAGTGAGTGATGGTTATGAGATTGCAGTATTAGAAGATGATATTCTAGGAGGCCAAGGTAAATGACTATTACCTGTAGAAAAGTAGATAGAAAATCAGGCAGAAAAAGGGGCCTTTATGAAATATAACATTATTAACTAAAAATACAAACTGTCCAATACGAAGAAAGAACGCCTCTTTTTGCCGGCAAATTTTTCCGTTCCATAGAAAATGGGACTTTGAATTTGCGAACATGAGTAAATCTATTTTTTCCTTCAGAAAAACAGATATTGCTCATGTTATTTTGGCATCACCAAAAAGTTAAAGTACATTATATACAAAACATTTAATAAATACATGAATCTACTTCGACCACTCCCATTGACAATTTCTCATATGAATGCACTATCAAAATTTTACATCGTGCTTTCTTGTTTTGTACAAAATTTAACTATTTCTTGCCATCTTTATATATATATATATATATATATTGCCCACATCTCCTTTGTTTTCTTTCAATCAACTCGGTGAGTGCCCTGTGATCGTTTATATATTGTATTGTCTATTGGTCCCTTTGAAAGAGTACTTTGCCTCATATGCTATGCTTGTTAATGACTCCCTGCATCCATGCAAAAATGGATATTTGGATGTAGCGTTGTTTAACATTTAGCAAGGAAATTCTGCTCAACCGGTGCTAGGGGCCGTTTTGAACTTACTATCAGGTAGGAGTGTTTGTTCCTTGTTGAAGGTCTCATGAAGACTTTAAGATGAAGAAGTATAATGAAAGCGTGTTGCGTTTTCATTGTCTTAACATGCATTTATAGGGATGTTGTCCATGTACACTTACTCCATATCCCTTTATTTATTTAATTGTAATTAATACATATATTGCAAGTCTAAATGAAATATTAACACCACTTTACCGCTTTTAGAATGGACACGTATTGTTAAATGGGTTGTAATCACCAGACCTAAACCTTATTATATCCACACTTTTTGTGATATAATGAATAAAATGTAAGATAGAGTTGTTTTACAGAGTATATCACATCTGAAAAAGTGTGACCAGAATTGCCTGGAACTTTATAAAATTGTGCTCTTATTTGTGTTTTCTTTCTAACAGGATATATGCAAGAAAAAATATGCGCCAATCTTATAACCAAGTTTGATCTTATCTGATCAAAAGATATATCTCCGTTGGGAATACAGTAATTCACCATAGTCATTGGCCCCTTTTTGTTTATACCTTTGGAAAACAAAAAATGCTTCTCTGAAAAACCATTAAAGTGGCGTACAATTGATATTTTAAATACAATAAAAAAAATTATATCAATTAAAAGCTAACAATCCCTCTTTCTACCTGCTATAAAAATCTTTGTAAATTATCAACCATAAATCTCAAATTGCGGGTAGAATACGGTGAAATAAGATGAACAAAAACAGCGGAGTGGTCGGTAACTGAAGAAAATGATATCCATATCTGATCTTCAAGTCGTTGATGAAGATGTCCGTAGCTTTTGATTTGTGATATATCTTTGTCATTTTTAATTCTTGTTTTTGAGGATCAGAAGAATAAATTTTAGCTAAGTCGCTAAATTGACCTTATCTTACGGTCAAGTGGACATGGCCATTCTCCCGTTCCGATACCGTTTTCTTATGAGAAATTGTTTTTAATTATGCTTGGAGGGGTCATTTCGATGACTTCCGTTTGCACCCAATTACGATGATATAACTTTTCAGCTGATACCAGAATTTATTAATACATATTAATTGGTCAGAGACACATAAATTACTGTTCATGTTAAATGTTTTTTTAACTTCTTTTCGGAACCATAAGTGTTTCACAAAACACATATTTTCATATTTGTACTATTGTATTTTTCAATGTACGGATAGGACTTTTTTGTGTCCAATCCTATTGTATGATGCAATAAGATATGTTTAAAGTAAAGGGTGTCGTACTTGTGAACTTGCCACAGGATTTCTAGTTCAATTTGCTTTGCTTTTAGATCAACAATATTTAAGGTGTTTGGTAACTCATTAGTTATATCTGTCGAAGATTTGTTGTTTTCTTTATTTGTTGTCGTTTTTTTTTGTTTGAGTTTGTCATTAATCAAAGATTCAGATGATGCGTGATGATACTTATGAAACAAAATCATCATGAATTAGTATTATCCTGAAAACAATCATGTGAGGCAACAGCAAAAAAAATCTGAATAAAATGAAACTATCTCATTTTAAAAGTTTATTGATGATTTATATAATGTCAATGCTACAACCATCAGGATATGACATCAAACTTGAACATAAAATAAACTTATGTAATATTATGACGTATAGCTGTGCGTTGTTTTTGTAACACTGTAAATCAATAGTGAGTAATTGAAGATTTTTTGTAGAGTCTCTTCTATACTTAAAACAAAATGTTTTACAAAATTGTTATGGCAATTTGAATTTTAAGCCTTTTAACTCTTACAGGTAGACTGGAAATGATTCAAACAGTTGCTTATAGATGCAAAAGTCTGATCATTATTTACCCATTAGAAGAATGTACACCAGAGTTTACACGAATCATTGGTGCTCAAGAATACTTTCAGCCAAATCTCATAACAGTTGTTAAAAAAATAACTACTGATCAAAGAACCGTACCATCCCTTGATGACGTAGCTTTAGTAAGATTGATTTATCCAGCAGAAAATTTGAACTGCAGTATTTATAAACAGACAAACTTTTATTGTAAATTGAAGTTGCGTATGCCAAGAAGAACACGAAAAAGAGCAAGACCCGAAACTGTTGAAAATGGAAGAAGGCCCGAAGCTGTAAATCTTGTGAACAATGAACAAAGACCAAACAATTCTCCATTTGATCATGAAAGATTTGACTTTGAAGGGAATAACTATCCCGTTTAAATATAACTAATGTCGATGCAAATTTTCTGTAGGTCTAAAACTTTAGTTAAACAAAAATAACTTTCCCCTTGTATGTTTGGACAGGATAGTAAATGAAACCGATAAAGCTACAAAAGGATTTGGTTCTTAGTCGTTTACTAATGTTTATATTTGTTATCAGTGCTTAGAGAGAGTAGTTTGCTTGACTTTGCTGACAATTCCGACTCCATGGCAAATCAAAGTTAAAAAAAAACAAGACCAAGTTAAGGTAGCTGGGTAGTCTTCCTCCATTTTGAATTTGTTATTTATGTCGTTGTGGTATTTTCTGCTTTTTAAATATGCAAATATTTTTATTTGTAATGAATCAATCAATATTTCATCCATGATACAAAATGAAAATTACCTACATGGACTTGATTTTACATGTTTTTATTAAATAAGACAAGGTATGGTAACTTGATAAATAAATAAATTGGAAGACGATTTTTGAAAAAGGGAGATAATCTGATAAAAATATTTTATAAAGATATCACTATTTTTTTTTATATCAGTTATATTAAAAACAAGCACGTTGACCCCCCCTTTTTTATTTTTTAATTTCAATGCTAATACAACAAGGAAACTTTCCTATGAATATAAAAATATCTATGGAAAAAAAAATTGGAGTACCCATCTACCTTAATGGCACAAGGAAAGATAATTAAGATAAATGATGAAGAACAACAATAAAAGCGTTGTTCCATTGCTTTATTTTACCATTAATGTCGAAAAGATAACATTAAACACTAACAATGGCCGGAAATTAAAATGACATGCAACAATCTACCAGGGAACTACACGAGAAAAACAATAAAATGACAAAAGAACTAGATAGACATCGATAGAAATTCGGGATTGCAGGACTTGGTACCGGCACTAGCAAGAGCTAGCGGTAGAGTTAAACTGGTTTATGGGTACCCTAACCCCCCCCTTTCTCTATCCTGTTTTTCTATATTATAATTAGTATACACACAAACCCAATACAGGTAGACTACTAACTCCAAGACCACAATCTTGAGAAGGAAAGAAATAGACAAATCAAAATTTGGAAAGATTGGTCAAGGAGTGCTCGCCGCTAAAGTGCTGGCTAGCTAAAGGAGCCTAGTCTGCTGGTAAAAGACTTTCACACTACAGAATAAAAATCAAATTCAAAACTTCCCGAATGGTTTGGTATAGAATAATTATGGATTTCAGTAGACATCGGCAGTATCAGTGAGAGGCCAGAGGTAAAATTTACAGGTCATTGGATCCCAAAGCCAATTTAACGGAGTAATAAAGAATATTGTGTCAATATCCCCTATAACGTAAATGGTGTAAGTTACGTCCCAGTTTTTCTTGATTTTTTTATCCGTTTTCGACATTTTTTAACAATATTTCCATAAAAAAAGGGTGAGAAGTATTTGTAGAGACTTTATCTCATGTGCATTTATTCCATATCTCTTCATTGCTTATACAAGTTCTACTTGAACGGAACTGCTTTAAACTTAAAGTATGGTAATTGCTCTTTAGCAATTTAGTGTAAATAAAGAGCTGTTATAATTGCTCTGTTGGGTTGCACTTTTACCACTTGCTTCCATAGCGAATGACCGTTGCTTTCATACTTGGTCATTTTCGGAACATCGGGGATTTCATCCTTGGTCAGTCAAACCAAAGACTTCAGAATTGCCATATCAACTACTCCGAATTACGACAGAATGTTTTGGTCTATGCACTAGCACTGTTATCTGCATGTTTAGTATGCCGTTCTAGTAGTTCATTTAAGATTCATAACAATTCACATTATATGTGTAACTTTTTTCGTAATGATCAGGCTGAGATATTTCTATCAAATTATCTATACCAATATCATTTTAATGGTACGAATGAGACTTTAGTCCAGTATGTCGCGTGTATTATCTGAACGTTCTTAAATTGTCATTTTGTGTCGCCTGCTGGAAGCAGAGACAATACATAGCGATTGCTATCCAGTGCATTGCGTCGTCATCTTGTGTCGTTTGTCGGATATTGAATCCATAACCCTTTCAAAAACGTAAAAATAGAAAAAAGAAGGGAAACGGGAAATGTGTCAAAGAGACAACGACCCAAAGGGGAGTAATAACAACTCAAAGCCGCCATAAGATCTTCAATGAACGGTGAGAAAACCCCACACCCAACGGTAGGTCGGAGTCGGCACCTGAATAAAGAGTAATCAAGTTCAGCGAAATAAACATCATCCTAGACTCATATAGACATAAAGTAAACTAACTAGAAAAAAGACAAGACATACTAAGGCTTAATAAATTTCCTGACTTAGGACAGGCGCAAACCTCCTGCGGCGGGGTTAGACTAGTTTTATTGGCCCAAATCTTCCCGATAAATCAAAAAACAATCGTAACAACAGTAAAATTCAGTTGGCAACAGGACTGAGTCAATTGTGAAAAATGGAACTGAAAGAACTAAATATACGGACATAAACATGAAATCACAAGAGACTGCTAGCAGTTAACTGACATGCCAGCTCACTGACAAAGTAAGTTATGTAAGTTATGTACCCCCAGTATACAGCTTCCACCAAGATCCCTTCCTGTGATGAGTTTAGGATAATGATTTCATGCATATACCGGAATATACCGGAAAATATAACCCGTGTCCATGCAATACAGATTTTAGAAATTTAGAATGTGTTTAGTTAAAATGCAAAGACCCTATCAAAAAATCAATGTTAAGTCCATTTCCTATCAAACATTTAGGATATGCTCACTTAGTCTAGTTGTGCAACTGGTACTTTAAATTTTGATTTTACAGAATTTGGAGGTTCACCGAGCCAAAATTGTTAATCCTGTTTGTTAATCTGCAATTCCATTACAACTGTAAGTCGTACTCCAATCAAACTTGCAGGATATGTTGTTCACCCGGTCTTAATGTAAATCTCAGACATGAAATGTGTTGGGTTTTTTTACAGATTTTAGAGGTTCATGTAGCCAAAATAGATAATCTGTAAATTCTGTTTGCAAAACTGTATCCCCTGAAAACTATGGGTCAAATTCCAAACAAACTTGCAGAACAAGTTTTTCAGCTGATTTTTTTTTTTGTGCATTTAATACTTAAAATTTTTATTTTGACAGATTTTAAAGGTTCGAAGAGCTAAAAAAGTTCATTTGTTAATTTGATTCTTTAATCTTAAGCTTCTACAAAAATGCGAGTCATGTTCCAACAAAACGTACAGGATATGTTGTTCACCTCATTTGGTTTTGCACTTGACACTTAATATTTTAATTTAACCGATTTTAGAGCTTCAATTTAGTTTTGTTAATCTGCAACTCATTTAAACCTTTGAAAAGATACCAAAAAAAACTTCAAGATTATGCTTTTTCGAGACTTTGTTGTGCATCTGATAATTGAAATGTTTATCTCACTATTTTTAGAAGTTTCCTCATTTGATAGTCTAAAACTCCTTAATTATTCTAGATTACAAAAAACATTTGAAATACAAATATTTTATCTTCTTCACATCATCAAGAAGTGCCTAAAATATGTAGGATTTCAACGAAAAAGGTTCACTGGGCCAAAAAATATTTTTCTGTAGTGGAGGCGACACAAGTGTACCATGGACCCTATCAATTTTAATATTAAAGTTCCCTTTAAATAATAGAGGCATTAGATTATTGGCCTCTCATACTACTGCAATATATTACTGCCAAAAATGTCTACCTACCATTTTAGATCATCTTGAGGATCTGTCGTTACATTATAAATTTTGAATAACAAGATCAAAGTCATATAAAACTGAAAGTAGGACTAACAATACGGAATGCACTTCACAAGTAAATTATAGTGTGCAGATAATTATTTCGACACCTCACGTTTTATCAAACATTCGGAAGAACAAAAATCCATACATATGAATCAACTGATAAAGAACAAATGACCTAAACAGAATAAGCACCGAGCAGCGACAGTGATTGTAAGAGTACTTTGCCGGTTATTTTTATGTTTATTGACGATCTCGCATACACATGGGCTAAAAAAGACAGGGATATGACATTGTTTGACAATTGAGTCTGTAAGTCTCGTCATGTGACACCGAGAAATCACGATAAAATTGCAATTTGAAAACGTTTCCCGCCAAAATATGACGTTGCACGATTATGACGTTCAATTTTTTTGCTTTCAACGTTATATGTTTTTGCTTAAAATGCAACTTCCGGGTACAAATTTTGGTCCCGGAAGTACCAAAATGAAACAAGACTTACAGACTCTATACGAGACTTTCAAGATAGGAACTCTCGTGTAATTGAGGGTGGAAACGATCGCCTCAAATACCAATAAGAAAGAATGATTGGATTGCTAACTTATTGAGATAAATATATACCACATAAAAAATACAAAACTATTTATGATATCGAAGCTTATACTTATAATTTTTCCTATATGATCAATTTTTTTACTAAATTTTAATTGACGAAAAGCAATTAACCTGAAGCGCTACATTAGATTAAATCACCATTAGCTCAACAGTGTTGATTAATTAGCGATTCCCTCTCAATGTATTGATGTATTTTTTTTTTGTATACAGTCCGAAAAGTCATTGTGTCAAATTATCTACCTTCTAAACATGCAAATAAGGTGGGCATCTACTTCATCGGCCATATTGTAGAAACACGCTGTCTGTAAATTGTGCATAGTTACGGTTAGATATATAGCTTGTTCGGGTATATAAATCATATAGGAATGCTGCATTCAGTACAACAATCACATTTCCAAAATAAAAATTATCAATGGGGCTGATATTATACTTTTAAGTTGTAAATAGTTGGTGTTTGGTGTGTTCACAGCCATCAACAAAAATTAACCTGGCGAAGAGAAAATGATATTAAAACTCGAAAAATTACCGGGGCGGACACAATTCTTGTGTGAAATTACAGGGAAATGTTTATTCTTGAAGGAATATATGAAATAGTTGATTCCACGGATGTATATTTTGTTCATCCATAAAGACATAACCGTTGCCAAGGTATAACAGGTACAATTGCGTTCAGCTTGGCGGGTAATGTTATTTTAAAACCACTGTCGAGCCACTCAAGAGGACCAATGTACCTCAGTATGGTAAAATAATAAGAAATTTATTGGAATATTTCGGGATTTTTGTATCTGTATATTTATTCTTCACAGTAAGTCGAGTGTTTGAATATTCAATTCAATACAGGTAAAGAAAATCTGGCCAAAAACTAATTAAGGTAACCTGTTTGGGCCTCTCATTGTAAGTTGTATTCAATGACGTTGATAGGTAAAATCAATTTCATTACTAAAAATAGAGTGGAATTTCTTACAGAATGGAATACCTTTGGGCTTTTTTTCTGAGACACTGCATGGAAGGGCGGAAACGAAACTTTGCACACGTATTTAACAATTGTTAATAAATCAAGTTATCAATTTTGGATAAAAAATCCGGAGATGTATATTTTGTTCATCCATAATGATAGACACCCATTAATATCCACTGTAACCGCGATTTACTCCCTTATTGCAAACTTCATAATCAAACTGCGAACATTTACATTATTTTTATACTGTTATTAAATACATGATGTAAAAAAGTTTTTTTTTTCATCAGAAACAACTTTTTGAAATTAGTAACTACGGAAAACACTCCAAGCAGACCTTTATTGTCTCGTTTAATGAAGAATTCCATTTCTTTTGTTTAATACAAATCACTTATCGGCCTATATAGCAGTAAAACTTTTTTTGGTTCGAACAGGATTAAAAAGTTCCGTATTACCAATGAATTCCGCTCTAACCGCTGCTAGGAACCGTCTTGAATTTACTATGAAGTGTGAGCGGCCAAGTTCATTGTCGAAGGCTTCATGGTGACTTCAAGAAGAAGAACGACAGTAAAAGCGTTGCTCAATTACTTGATTTGGCCATATATTTGAAGAGTCTTTGTCTCATGTACATTTACTCCATATCCTTTCATTGTTAATGCAGAGGTAAAATCATTTATGAAGAGTGTTATGGAAAGAACTGTAATTGAAGGAAATAGGGCCTGTAAGTCTCGTGCAATTTTGGAACTTCCGGGATCAAAACTTGTACCCGGAAGTTACATTTTAAACAAAGATATATGACGTTTCAAACAAAACTTTGAACGTCATAGTCCTCAGACGTCATGATTTGGCGGGAAACGTTTTCGAATTGCATGTTTATCGTGGATTCTCGTGAGTCATATGACGAGATCTACAGAGCCTATACTCTATAGTTTTATACTTTAGTAATTGTAACTTTCAAATAGATCAGTTTTCGAGCAAGCAAAGAATTACTTGGTGTCCTGGCTGGTGATAATATTGGCAATTATGGGGTTCTTCAGTGTTATTGACCTAATGCATATAAAACAACAAAATAAAATAGTAGGAGTTAATTAACCCTGCATCAGATAGCCAGTATGACATCTAATGTAACAGTCTCTTTAATGCAAATAAGAATAAAGTCGGAAGAACAAGCTTTTCTCATCATTTTGTTGATCGACAGTAATAATTATGGTTCTGTGGCACAATGTTTATGTTACCATCCTATTTTACATTTTTCTAATATTCATTTTATATTTGTGTTTCCTCTGTAAAACCTTTAAGTACTATGAACTGGACTCCGTGGGGTTTTAGTCCCTACTGAATCTGATTTATTTTACACTGTAAAGGAGTTTCATGAGTCACTTATCAGTCATAAATACAACTGTTTTTTTTTTGTGTGTGTGTTTACAAATACCAGATTTATCTTGCATTTATTTGTAAAAATCTTTCTTATATGGAGAAGAAATCGTAAACTTAAGGTACTATATCACCTGTTTTTCAAATGAACTATCTTGTTTTATGGCATTGTCAATATTTGCTTGTCCTAATTAAGTATATTTTTATACTCAGAAATGTAGAGATTGAGAGTGTATTTTCCAAAAAAAAAGAAAGAAACAAGAGGCTCTCAAGAGTTTGTATCGCTCACCTGGGCCATGGCTGACATAGATAAAAAGCATTCCCTCCAAGATCCAATTTTAAACTATTTTCCATGATAGAGGTCACCTTGGATTGGATGAAGACATGCCGAACGCAAT
Organism: Modiolus philippinarum; assembly: GCA_002080025.1. Taxonomy (NCBI): domain Eukaryota; kingdom Metazoa; phylum Mollusca; class Bivalvia; order Mytilida; family Modiolidae; genus Modiolus; species Modiolus philippinarum. The sequence continues at coordinate 146,178 of MJUU01040206.1, forward strand.
TTGAAGGGGGGGGGGGCACCAAAGGACTTTTGTGATCAAGTTTAGTTACAATTGGATATGTGGTTTCAGAGACCTAATTCTTTGAATGGAATCCAATATAAACTATCTTGATGCCATCAAAACTGCAAGGCATTAGATATGGTCGTCATCACGAATTGACCGATCGTTACAATGTGTCTGTATCACAAATGAAGATGGACATATTTCAATAGACCCCGAGATATCACTGGATTGACACTTACCGAATTCGACATTACACCGGACTTTTCACTCGCAGTGTGACGGGAGTCGGATGTGAAGCGGGTCATGCTTACCCTTCCGGAGCACCTAATGACACTCCTGTTTTTTAAGGGGTTCACACAGGTTAGTGCCTTATTTTTTGTGGCGTTTATTTTATGTACTGTTTGTTACGTCTTCGTCATTCACGTTCTCTGTCTGTATGTAGTCTGGATATACGATTTTTGACTCTTGTTTTTGGTATTTATTTGGAAATTTATAAAATTCGGGAGACAGACCAATAAGACACTGGATAGGAAATAACCATAGCCTCCTGTACTTGTATGATTAGCAAAATATAATTATTGAGCTGTTACATTATTCATTGAAACTGCATGGAACCAAATGTAATTCAATCAATTGAGACTGACACTGGATATCTTAAATATGAGCTGGTTTTTTCAGCTACGTGTGCCATCAATATTATTGTAGAAACTACTATGCCGTTGTGAAGACTATCAATCTTGAATGAAGAAGAGCAAACTTTTCTCCAGTCATTTGCAATATTATAGACTTATTTTCTTAATACATTATTGTCCTCTAATAGAGATAATTGCTACTTACAGAACTATTTGGCATTGCAGAAAAATTCATTTGATTATTCATTGGTCTCTCCGCTGTTTCCTTACTCTGTTCTACAATACAAAATTGTTTTTATTAATTCATGTTTAATTGACTGATTAAAGGACAACAGCTTATGACCAAATTCTTGGTTCCTGGGGCCGTTTTACAAGCTTTCTCATGTGTTTCTTGATTCTAAGTGATTATTAAGAGTAGAGTTACTTTTAGTCAATATGTGCAAAGGAAAATTAGAAAATGAGCCTTATACAGAAATACTTCACTAGTGTCGATCCTGCACTCATGGGCTCAAATAACATGGATGTAGCATTGTTCGACAATCAGCAATCAGCCGCTCAAACCAGTGCTAGAGGGTGTCTTGAACTAACTAGTAAGTGTGAGCAAAGCCTTATAGTGACTTCAAGATGAAGAACAACAATAAAAGCGTTGTTCCATTGCTTAGTTCTACTATGTATTTGTACAGACTTCTGATTTCACAATTACTAATTTCCCTTTTCTTGATGGCGACGTTCCTGTAGCTCCATCATACGGGGTGTATATATCACAACTAGTACGATTCGCACGCGTCTGTTCTACTCTTGACGACTTTAATGAGCGTAACCTTACTATCACATCCAAACTTTTACAACAAGGTTACAGATTTCATAAATTGATTAACACCTTTAAGAAGTTTTAAAGAAGATATGAAGATTTGATTTCTAAATATGGTGCGACTCGCAAACAGCTTATTACTAAGGGCATTTCTCACCCTCGATTTTATGGAAATGTTGTTAAAAAATGT
>MJUU01040206.1:148231-162211 GCA_002080025.1 Modiolus philippinarum
GCCGGTACCAAGTCCGGCTATCCCGAGTTCCTATCGTTGTCCATGTTTGTCTTTTGTCATTTTATTGTTTTTCTCGTGCGGTTCCCTGGTGGATTGTGGCATGTGATTGTGGTTTACGGTCATTGCAGGTGTTTCCTGTTATCTTTCTTATATTAATTTGTCTCATGTGCATTTACTCAATATACTTTCATTTTTAATTCAAATAAAAGCCAATTTAATCACACACCAGTCCTGTCATTAAAAATATTTATGTATGAATATCGTACATATTAATTGATTATTATGTTTAAAATTATGCTTTTTTTTTGACAAGTATTTCAAATAATAACTGTAATAGTTTGACCTATAGTTAAAACCCAAATCAACAAGATCAGTTATAATTGCCTAAATGGCTTCTTGTACTGAGAACATTGAGAATGGTAGTAAAGTAATCATCTAAAAATACTCAAATAGTAAGCGGTTACTGCCCTTAAATGGTCACTGAGAACAAAGAATCCTTTTTAGTCTGTAGATTCAGCAAACTTGAACCAGTCGAGTTCTTACATGTTTTATTACTATATTCATACAATTTTATTGTCTTGTTGAGTGACGATGTGGGATTAAGTGGATTTTCTCCGTAATATGAGTCTTATTTTCCATCTGACACATACTAAGGGCCGACCATTTAATCTGAAGGGGGGTTATGGTTTTTTTTCTAGACAGAAAATTTTTTTCGCGCGAAGCACGAAAAAAAAAAATTATTTTTCATGTGTATCAACAAAATATTTTTTTTCAAAATTAACATTATTTTTTGGGGCAGAAAGCCTCCCTCAGAAAATGTTTTTCATCATTTTGGCAGCCAAAATATTTTTTTTCACATAAATTCAGCTCCAAAATATTTTTTTAGAAAAAAAACCATAGCCCCCCCCCCCCTTTTCAAGTTAAATGGTCGGTCCCTAATTGACTATCCTGAGTGATATGATACATTTTCTTCCATCATCCGACAGGAAATATGAATAGAAAAAATATATACCCCCGCCTTAGTAAAAGACTTTTCGAAAAGTTTAGACTTCAGTATTTTTACTACATAAATGACATAACTCGCACAGGTAGAAAAATAGTAAACTTCAAAATTAAAAATATGTAGAATGGAAAATCCTGGGTGTCACAAAATCGCGGAATTGTACGTTACTGTGCTATTTTGACTTAGAAATGGATACACAGAAATTAGTTATTATTTTACTACTTTGCATTTACCACGTTTTCGCTTCCTGTCCAACAATACAGAATAGGACATTTGGTTGTAAGTAATCGTTTATATTTTTAAACATAATCCAACAAGTACTTAAACAGACCTACTTGAACTGTAGAGATAACAAAAAATGGTATGGATATCAGACAGATATCTTAAAACTGTTAAGACGAAGACAAAAAAAAAAAAACGATCTTCGTGATATTCTTATTATACGAAACTCAAAATTAATCGATACTGTTATATTCATATAATTTAATTGAATTCGTACCAGCAAAATTGAAAAAAAGATTGCAACGATACATAGTCTACAAAATGATTTTAAGTCGAATATTCATAATTAACAAAAACTCCACATTATTTTGTTTAAGCAGCGTATTCTTATTTGGACTTTTACTGTTGTTATTGTAACAGTTATAAAAGTTCAATTTGAACATGTTTTCTGGATTACACATTATTATGCTAAAATAAATTAGGAGGTTTCAAATCCATGCTATATCGGCTTTTATCCATTTAAATACTTAGGACATTTAAGTTATATTATAGTATTATTGCATAATGTTTTTCATTATGGCATTGTTATAGATCCAAGGTAAGCCGTATGTATCTTACCAAGGATATTTAATTGCGCCAATATGAAAATCATTACGCAATGATACCTTTATAGATTTAGTATTTCAATCGTCATCAACATGACTCCGACATTTCTCAACGGTTGTTAAAACCCCTGACACATGAAACTTGTCGTTTTACATAAAAACTGTCTTTTTAATTTTTTCTTTTGTAGCATCCGAAATATTTTTAACAGACCAAATTGCTGATTATGACTTTGCAAGAGTAATGTTGTATAAAACTGTAGACTGCTGCGCTAAAAACTACAGTAAAATATTGTGGTATTTCCGGAATATAGGAGATTTAGTATGGTATCCGTATCCATGGAAACAAACAATCAATTACGAACTACAAAATCAGAATCAAACTCTTGAAATATTTAGAATTGGTTTGGACGACGAGGGTGTGTACAAATGTGTCGCTTTTTCTTCACAAAATACGATTATAGCTCAACACAACACAACTCTAGATGTATATTGTAAGTAAAATCTCGATCGATAATATCGTTTGGCTGAGCTAATTTCTAGAAGTTAGGCGAGCATTATAACAGAGTCATTGTAAGATTTTGTGTACGTGTTTTTTCTGTGTTTAAGCTTAATTGGTATTGTGCAACCAATCTAGAAATTTGTAACACACTTGGGATGAAAGAGGTAGATGATTGCTTAATCAATCTTACAGTTTTACAAATAAGATGTTGCTATAAACCTTTAAATTTGTTGCACAATTCGACAAAATTATTACTCGTCTTCGGACATTTTCTAAATTAAGACCTGTTGATATATTCAAAGCTTACATCAACAACCTATGTTAAAGGTTGACACTATATAGTGTTTTTTTTTTGTTGATGGTCAAATTAATAGCGAGAAAATTTGTTTACAAGGAAACAAACGGATCCAATTTCTCAAGCAAAAGATTAATTATATTGCATTTTTACCTTGGCTTTTGCGCAATAAAATATGCTACATTGGTGGAAAAACAAAATTGTACATTAAGAAAAGCATACTAATATTTGAATACTGGGTTAATAAGAAAAAAAAGCAAATGCATTATTATTTGTTATAAATAAGCTTTGGGTCAGTAATAAAACTTAATCAGATTCACTTTTCCTGTCACGGTTGTTGTCTTGTAAGTACAGGAGATGCTTATTGTTCCGTTGAACCTGATCTCACCTATGGGTCCGTGTTATTCATTTGTATGTGTCTCCAATTTCTTATATGTGCTGTATTTGGTGATGTCTTGCATCTTTATGTTTCCGATGTTGCCTTTTCTTTTGATTATTCCAGTGGTTCCTTACTTATTTTACCAATTTTGTGGAACAATTTTACTATGTATACTTATTATAGTCCAAAAGAAATGTCCGAATGGATAATAATTTTCGTCTTTAGCAATTTCACTAAACATTTGCGTGATGCCGTTTATCTTCTAAGCGTTAAAGCTATGTGTTTCGGTTTTGTAACCAAAAGTTGTGTAATCTATAACTACTTTTTGATTGGTTAATTCTTATCAAAAATTCAAGAAAAAATAAGATACGTTTCTATTCCATCAAAGCTATATACTTGTAAAAAAATAAAGCTGATCGACTAATTTAATGAAGATAAAATTATGCTAATGCAGGAAACAGACCAAATCAACACCGAAAACATTTAACATTGATAGACATAGTGAAATTACAAGAAATCACTGTTTTCATAAATGAAATAAAAGAGACAACAGGAAACATCTACAATGGCTGAAAATTATAATGACATGCCATAATCTGCTAGGGAACTACACTGAGACAAAAGACAACCGTAAACAACGATAGGAACTCGGGACAGCCGGACTTCGTACCAGCACTAGCAAAAGCCAGCGGTAAGGTTAAACCGATTTATGGGTACCAAACCTATAGTTTCCCTATAGTATAATAAAATATCGAATAAAACCCAATACAGGTAGACATCTAACTCCATGAACGCAATCTTGAAAGGAAAGCAAATGACTACGTGATTTTGAAAGATTGGTCAAGGAGTTCTCGCCGCTAATCTGTCGGATAGGCTCAAAGAGCCTTGTCTGCTGGTAAAACACTGTAACACTACGGAAGAACAATCAAACTCAAAACTTCCCGCAGGATTTGGTCAAGAATCATAATATATTTCAGTAAATATCAGCATTACCAGTGAGATGCAAGTATGTATGTAAAATTTTCAGGTCACTAGAACTCAAAACTAATTTAAGGGATGCAAGCAGATTATCTTGTCAATATCCCCTATTACGTAAATAATGTAAGGAACCTCCCAGCTTTTCTGGATTTTTAATCAGTTTCTGGCATTTTTTAACAACATTTCCGTAAAATCGAGGATTAGAAATGCCCTTAGTAATAAGTTGTTTGCGAGTAACGCCATATTAAGATATTAAATATTCATATCTGTTATAAAACTTCTTAAATGTATTCAACAACTTATGAAATCTGTAACCTTGTTGTTAAAGTTTGGCTGTGATAGTACGGTTCCGTTCATTTAAATCATAAAGAGTAGATCAAACGCGTGCAAATCGTGCTAGTTTAGAAATGTACATCTCGTATGATGGAGCTTAGAGTATGTCGCCGTCAAGAAAAGGGAAATTAGCAATACTGAAATCAAAATCATCCCTATTATCATTTATTTTAGTTTTTGTTTTACCAGAGTCAATAATGATAGATAGATCAAGATTAAGAAAAGGGCAGTATTTGGAATCATTGTTAGCCTTATTTCATATTTCATTTCAGTTCTGGTGGGTAAATGATGTCTACATAATCTAAAAAGTGGGGATTGTCAATAGCAAGGATATCGTCAATATACCTGTTGTTATCAGTGAAAATAGAAATAAGTTTATCACTGTTTTGTACGGTTCCGTTTTGAAGTTTTTTTTTCATTAACTCTCTTTCGTATCAGAACAGAAAAAGATCTGCACAATTTGTACAGATGGGAATACCTATTACCTGTTGATGAATGGTGTTGCCAAAACGAACAAAAATATTGTCCAGCAAAAGATTGAGTGCATTAATCATATCATCACATGTCCAGGAACAATAATTATTATATGTAATATTGAGAAGAATCCTTCCTTTTTGTTAGAGCAAATGAACTGAAGACCAGAAAATTAAAATAACCATTTAATAAGTTGTCCCAATTTGGATTTAATCAACTTATGTTGAACATTCCGTAACATTCATAAACATTCGGTATTTATTCAATACAAAAGTAAGTAAGAACCGAACCGTCAGTCTAAAACGAAAAATCCAAGGACAATGGCAACATCGGAAAAAACAAAGAAACAAAGACATAACATGAGCAAGACACAGAAAAAATGTGAAGACACACACGCACACACAAAAAGGAACACCAAGAATCCAATAAAAACCATGGGTATCTTCAAAAATTGAAGTTATGAATGGACGTGCAAGTTTTAAAACTAGTTTTTGTGAAGCGACTTTTATCATAACATTACACGTGTAGCTAAGTAAAAAGCAAAGTGTCGTTAACAACAAGAAATCAAAATGACTTAATGAATTAACAGTGAATAATTTTTATGGAATAAATCATTCAGAAGACTTCTTTTTATATGCCAGAGATATAACATAAACTGTTACAGCTTGCACAGACAGAGTAAAACCTGAAGTATATGGCCCAAAAGACAAATATTCAGAAAATGGGAAAAAGGTAACATTTTCCTGCACAAGTGATTATGGATGTAATAGTGACTCGTTGAGAGATGTGTCATGGTATGATGAAAACTGGGATCCGCTGTCAAATAAAACTGGGTTTCCAAGTTATGAAATTATAACAGTTGAAAGGTAATATTTTTTTATTGCAACCCCGTGAATCGAAGGTTTTGGGGTCATATAGTTTTTGGTCTGTTTCTCTGTTTGCCCGCAAAAAATTTTAACATTGGGCAAATCATTTGAATGCTAAGTGATATAGCTTTAATATTTTTCAAGTGTAATTTTTGTCGCAAGACCATTCAGACCATACATGAATTTTTGACCTCGTGACCTTGACTTTGGAAAGTGACGGCATTTTTGCAAAAAAAAAAATGAATCGAAATTAAAGGACTTTAATGTGTTGGCTGTGTTTTTCTTGCAGCAAGACCTTTCAATTGGTACAAGAATATTTGATCTTATAACCTTGACCTTGGCATATGAACAACTACATAAAAACGTAAGCATGTCGTATATCTTCTGAATGGTAAGTGATATGGCTTTCATATTTTGCATGTGTATTTCTTGTGGCAAGATCTTCCACACGACAAAAATCTTTGACTTCATGACCTTGACCTTGGTATGTGACGGATTATTTTGAAAAAAAAACTTTAACATTGGGTTTACATTTTATAGGTAACTGATAGAACTTTTATATATCATATATATATGCTACTGACAAATCAAGATGTCTTCAAAAATTATGTTATCAACTGAAGTTAAATCACAACAAGTGATGATTGTAATTAAATCCAAACACAGAAGTCATTCATCAGAACCTGTCTACCAGTATTATCAGTAATCCGTAATCCAATCATTTGATTGCATCAGGAATATTTTCAAATATACATTTAATCAGTTGCAGTTTTCCAGAAAGTAGACGAATATACAGAAGAGAAGATAACAGAACTAGATTGCGTCAGAAAGTTATAAATATTTAAGTAAAATCCCAAATCATTTATACATATATTAATACCTGTCACAAGGTCACGAGTTAAAATATTCTGGTACCAACGGAAAGGTATTCCCCAAGAAATGCACAAGCAAAATAAGAAGACTCTATTACTATAACTATTCAAAAGGTATACCCAATGTTAGAGTTTTTATGTAGTTGTTCACATGCCAAGGCCAATGTCTAATATTCTGGTTTCAGTAAAAAGGTCATGACGATTGAAAAGCACATGTAAAGTATCATTTCTAAAGATGATATACCGAATGTTCAAGTTTATTATTTTTTCAAAAAGTCCATGACATGCCAAGATTAATGTCACGAGTACAAAAATGGTGGTATCGAATTAAAATGTGAATTTAAAAAGATATATCCAATGTTAAAGTTTTGTAGACAAACAGACAAACAAGTAGACAAACAAACAAAGAGAACAAAATCAATAAGCCCCGAATATCTTCGACTCTTGGGACACAATTCATTATGTTACACTGCACATTTTCTTCAGGCACATGCATTAAAAGCATGTGAGTGGTGCCATGTGTCTTTTCATGGTTCATTAATAGTTTTTGTATTTAATATGCCCTCGTCAAAAGTATTATTAAAATATGTACCATTTGTTATTTGTTATACAGAGATTGTTACAGTTGTCAGACATTTCAAGACTTGCAATCGAAAATTAGTAATTGTTGATTACGTTTTGAAATAATAATTAATAAAAGCTTGAGACTCTCTGCTGATTCTAACTTTGATTTATGGAAAAAAACATAAGCTGCTAAGCAGTTCCATTCTCTTATAGGGTCTGTAAGTCTCGTCATGTGACTCACGAGAATCAACGATAAACAGGCAATTCGAAAACGTTTCCCGCCAAAACATGACGTCAGAGGATTGTGACGTCCAAATTTTTGTTTGAAACGTCATATATCTTTGTTTAAAATGTAACTTCCGGGTACAATTTTTGATCCCGGAAGTTCCAAAATTGTACGAGACTTACAGGCCCTATATTTGAAAGAAACAATGCAACGTCTGCAATGTTCTTTTTTTTGGTTGGGGATTAAATCCTCGTTTTGTTATCTTAAAGTAAATTGATTATATTGCTGAATTCATAAAACATTATTATTTCAACAGAATCCTTCAAATAGAAATTGTTAGATACAAAAATATACCACGTAATCAAAGATTACGCATACCTTTCAATTGTCAAAACCAGCAACACTTGCTTTGTATTCCACCATAAAATAAAAAAAAAATACAACATAAAAAAAAGAAAAAAAAAAGAAAAGAAAAACAAACCAACAAAAAAAGAAACAACCCCCCCCCCAAAAAAAAAACAACAACAACAACAACAACAAGAAAACAAAACTACAACAATAAAAAAAATAAAAACAAACAAAAAAGCAGATCGATAACAACAAAAGCCAAACAAAAAATAAAGAAACAAACAAACTAACAAACAAGCAAACAAACAAACAAAGACAAACAAAAAAAAATTATGCGACATGTTAAATTTAAACTCTCCAACACTGGCAATCTTTAATGCCGTTTAGTAAAAGTTTTCTACATTCTAGCTCAACACTTTTTAGTGTGCACCTTCATGAAACTGTACCACACCAGATAGTCATCATTCAAAATTGTGTACCGCGTTCTATACTATGCTGTGGATTTTTGTTTGCTTGACCAAAAATAATGTATTTAAACATCAGTATCGGTATATTATACTTACAGAGCGAATCACACTATTGTGGAATCTAATTTTACAATTATATTAACATCTGAAGAAGACTTTCATAAAACTTTTCGATGTGTAGTGTCGTCAGCTTATTGTCCTGGAGGTTCGTCATGTAATGGCTCTGGTGACAAAATATTCAATGTTCGTCTGAAGAAGACAAGTAAGTGAATAAGTTATTACAACAGATTAAGTCAAGCATGTACAAAGTATATTTGCAAATTTAGTAGCAAAGTTTGATATTAAGTTTGGTTGAATATTAAATGGAATGTTTATATACTGTGTGCCAGCAAATATTGCAAAGGGGGAAGGATATATACTTAGGCGGAGATTTTGACAATTTTTCGATAATTGTCTGGAAAAAAGTAATTTTGCACAATATATCAATGCAATAATGTAATTATGCTTTATACCACGGAACGCGGCAATTAATAGGCTACAACAAAGATCCACATACTATAGTTTCTCTCAGCACTTCGAAAAAGTTCAAACTTTCGAGTGAAAAATGATATTTTCTAAAATTAAACCTTTTAAACATGAATATGAATCGTTTTACTTGTTCATATATTATTAAAAAACATTTTCACCAAGACTTTATCACCCAAAAATAAGTGATATCATCGTTGCTAAAACATTTTAAACTTTTTATATGTGTAACCGTGGGCGTCATATATCTTTGCGTTTATAAATTTTGCTTTACTGTTAGAAAGAATGCACCTACATGAGAGCAAAACACGATGGAGTCTACGAGAAAGACATGATTGATTCAATGTGTATAAAGCAACTTTTATACACAACTAAGATTTTTATGCTGTATTCCTCTAACGAAATTATCGGGTAATTCTTTGCCACAATGCACTTTTGAAAAAAAGTTTCAACATCAATGACACTGCATACTATCTCACGAAAAACATATTCTTTCCAAGAAGAAAGCAAAATCTATAACCATTGCTCCCCGCTAAGATAAATGACTTTCCTCCTGTCACATATACTAAAAACTCCAATATAGACGGTCATAGTAGGCAAGTGTAATTTTATTCAAATCATTTTAAATGATCATAAAGAGCTATGGGGTACCGAGATTCACACTGACTCTATGGAAATTACCTTTACAGGCAAGTGATGCCCAACAATGTGACCGTGTTGTGATAAAAACAATGAAAAAACGCTGTTACTTTTTTTGTTTTCATTGTCTTCAATCTCGTTTATTTTTAAGTTTATGACAATGGCTGATAAGCTATTTTAAAGATACCTTTAAAAAAACCTTTTGAACAAATACAAGCACAAATATACATATTTAAACAAGTGTGGACCAAAATTGATGTCTCGCCCATCCCTACATGGTCACAAAATTGATTAAATCAGATATTTAAACATGTTCCCTCGACTTGGAAATTAGGATAACTGACAAAAGCAATACAGCACACTTTCATGTATCACCTAAAACCAAAATGCCTAAAACCAGTGACCTACCACTGAAAAAATACTGAAAAACAAAACATTGTTCACTAGACCATGAACATGAGGTCAAGGGCTAAAACTAAATAGCAGGCTGTCGTGTTCAATCTAAAACAAACCCACATACCAAATTTTATTGAACTTACATTAATAGATACTGGGAAACTTTAACATGACCACTGGACCGTGACATTGGGGTCACAGAAAAAAGTCATAATAACAGACTGTCATGTACTACCAAAGACGAACCTATATATCAAATATCATTGACATACCACTTATAGTTACTGAAAACTAAATTAAGCACAAAAATTAAACTTGTTCATTGAACCGTGAAATTGAGGTCAAAGACAAAAGCCATAAAACAGTCTCTCATGTACATGTACTACTCAAGATCAACATATATACCATATATCATTGACCTACCACTTATAGTCACTGAGAAAATGACCTAATCCCAAAAACTTAACATGCTCATTAGACCATGAAATTGAGGTCAAGGAAAAATGCCATATGACAGACTGTCATGTACTACCCAAGACCAACCTACATACCATATATCATTGATCTACCACTTTTAGTTACTTAGAAACTAAACTAACCACAAACAATTTACATGTTCATTAGACCATAAAATTGAGGTCACAGACAAAAGCTGAATAACAGACTGTCATGTACTACTCAAGACCAACCTATATACTAAATATCATTGACCTACCACTTATAGGTACTGAGAAAATGACCTAATCACAAAACCTTAACATGAAAGTTTACGTCGCCGTCGCCACCACCGCCGCCGCCATACTTTGTGCGCATATGTCTTGCTTTCCGCGAGATTCATCTCGGGCGAGACAAAAACTACACGTTTTGAATTTTTTATAATGTATGATATATTATTTCAGGTTTAAGCATCACAAAAACATTACCACCAGATCAAATTGCAGCCGTTGGAACTACATTGTTAGCTGTTTTCATATTAACTATAGTGATTGTGGTATTATTCTATCCTAGATTAAAACTATTCATCCTGTCTCGTCTACCGTTATGTAATCTTCCTGATATAGGTAAAATGTTATACATATACATATTTGTGCTTTTTAACAGCTTTGATGCTGACACCAATGCCATTGCTAGACGGAAATTGATGACCGTATCTCGTATGGCATTTTGATGTGTGTATTAAAAACTCCTCGATAAATGGTAGAAATATTTGTTTTTACACATACGCAATGATAATCTCTCTGTTATAAAGTTATTTATGTAAATTCAGTCTAAGCATTGAGTGCACGTTTAGATTAGAAAGCATTCAAATTGTTTCCTTCTATTATTGGATACTAATTTAAGATTTGACAAAAGGGGGTTAATCAGAAGTTATTTCAATAATAACTTCCCAAAGAAAATTTTGCATTATAATTTATACTGCTTTATTTTTTTTCATTTTGAAATTGTTATGTCTTACATTGTTATCTTTGTTTTAATGGAAGCAACAAAATTGATATTGAGAAGATAACAGGAAACACTTACAATGGCTGAAAATTACATTCACATGCCACAATCTAACCGGGAACTGCATTAGAAAAAAATGAAAATACAAAAGGCGACGAAAGGAACTTGGTACTGGCACTAGCGTGAGAGTCCTAAGTTGGTTTTGAATCTTCTGCTCAATTCTAGAGTTTTGTCATTTTTTGACAGGAAATAAGGAATATCATGCTCTGATTTTACACGAAGAAGATATCCTAGATCTTGAATTTGCAAGGCAAATACAAAGACGACTTGTGAGTGATGGTTATAAGATAGCATTATTAGAGGATGACATTCTTGGAGGCCAAGGTAAATGACTATAACCGTTAGAAAAATAATTAAAAAATCAAGGAAATGGAGTGTCCTTTATGACATAAAGCATCATTTACTCAAAGCAAGAACTCAAAAACTAAAGATACCAAAGTGAGCTATTAGTGGATTCAAAAATTAGGAAGTGAGAATCTGTAATTTTGAATGTTAGAAATAAAATGTTCATTCGAGATTTTGCATATAACTAACATGAATATTTGATTTCATTTCAATTTTTAAGACAAATTACAGAAGCACAGCATTTATGATGCGACTTACTTTCCCTTTGAATTTCTTGACAAAAACTTTAACTGCACCTCTGTCAACCTGATTGTAATGCATTTCGTTGGAACCCTAATACAAAAAAAAGATTTTTTTTATTTCAAAGGTAAACCAAGATTGCAATTATATTTTTGAAATCTCCATTAGTGAAAGAATTTGGACAAAATAATTATTGTTGCTGGGAAGAATGTAGAAAAGTTTCAGAAATCTTCCGAAGTCAGAATAAAAAAATGTTTGGAACACAATTCTGGAAAATGGCTCTTTTAACTGATATATGTCACTAGAAATGATTTCCTTATAAAAAAGAATGTTCCGTATATACATATGGTGTTCCGTCTGTCCATACACATATCTCACTTTAACTGGAAAATCCTTTGATACTTTTTCTTTTAATTTTGCGGAACTGCTAAGTTTGACCTTTGTGTTTTCTGATCCCTATAATGGGATTTTGGGTTTCAACAAAAAATGCATTGATTGCAATTTCCTTTAACATGTTGCGTTCTTACTTGATAAAGCTTTGATAATTTTTTTCTTCAACTTTACAGAATGTTTGGATAGGACGAAAGTACACTTTCTCAATTTTTTGTTTCTGTCGGTAGATGTTCCTTTCCAGTGCAAGGAGATTTTGAATTTCTAAAACTTTGATGATTTTTAATATTTGTCCACAGGCAATACACTAAATGGATATCATTCTGGTCATTCTTTGTTATGTACTTTGCAAAACTGTTCGATGCGAAAGAAGAACGATTTCTTTTTGTCGGCAAATTTCCCGTTCCAAAGGTTATGTAATTTTCAATTTCCGAACATGAGAATTTGCATTTTCTTACTGAAACACTATTATTGTTCATGTTTTTTAGAATTACCAAATAAGTCTAGGGAGTACGAGTGTTGTAATTAGAATTACAGTTATGCCCTTTCGTTTTGAAGAACTTTGCTTATGAAAGATTATGAGTATAAAATTTTGAAAATCCATGTAAGAATTTTTCAGATATAAGACATCAAAAGTTTTGCGGGAAACAGTTCTCTCGGGAGTTTTCCTGCAATTTCCATTACCTGTTTATATGCCTTAAATATGAAAATATAATTTGAAATATGTAAAATTTTATACGCATTTTAAGTGACCTATGACCAAGAAAATAGGCTACATGTACACAAAAATTTCACTCTGTTTAAATGGATAAAACCCGAGGATATCGAATGCTTCTGAAATCTGACGCTCATACTCCCTTGGACATATTTTCCTAAAAGCGAAATGTTTCATCGAACTTTTATATAACTATATGTGTATTTACTGAAATGTGTACTAATGTATACTTCAATGTACAGAGAAGACCCTTGTAAGTAGAAAAAATCTTGCGTCCAAAATATTTTATATATTTTCAATACAATAAAATTTGTTTAATAAAATAAAGGGTAGGAGTTCGTGTGGACTTGAAACAGGACCTTAATTTATTTTGCTGTGATTTTTATATCAACATTAAATGCTTGATGTTGATAACTAATTATCATTTCTGTAAAATGTTAACTTATAAGACCTAAAAGAAAAACAAAAGAAAAAAATGCAGTCGTATTGTGGTATGGCGCGGTCATCAGCGTCTGCGTCGGCGTCTGTGAACAGCATAACTTAAGTTCTAATGGACTGATCATAAGAAAATTTTAGTATGATGGTTCTTGACACGAGTGGAAGCCCGGGTTTTAATTTTTGGGGTTTCTAGTTCAGCCTATCTCAGAAAAATAGGCCAAATAGGGGTAAAATTGGGTGTTTTCACATATTGACTGTAGAATCTTTATACCTTATCGCATTGTGATGGGGTTTCTTACAGTGTGCTCCTTAAGAAATTTCCTATTTGTAGTTTGTCTACGGATTTTTGCAAGACATTTACTGTTCGTGAGATAAACGTGCCACAATAGGGGCGAATTTCAACATGTTATTTTTGGAGTCCAATTTTGATGCAGTTTCTTTGAAAATTAACAAAACGCACATCATCAAATTTTGGATAACTTGTTTCTTTTCTGAACTATGTGGCCGGACGGGGCTGAATCAACAGTAAGAAAATTAATTATTCTGAAGCCTGCACGTTATTAAGGTGAGGCATCAGGAACAAGATCTGCATAAGATGAAACTAGTAACCTTCCCTTTTTAGCTCACCTGGCTAAAGCCAGGGTGAGCTTTTGCCATC
>MJUU01040211.1:30005-85478 GCA_002080025.1 Modiolus philippinarum
TGGTTGAATTTGCTTCAGTGGTTTCAGAGCAGAAGATGAAAATGTGATTTTTCCCATAGGGTCCAATGTTAAACTAAGTTCCACGCTGGCGGCCATGTTTTTTGTCGGATCGGAACAAAATGAGCAATCATTGCAAAGGACCTTCCATACATCATTCCTGTAAAGTTTGGTTGAATTTGCTTCAGCTGTTTCAGAGCAGAAGATGAAAATGTGAATTTCCCATAGGGCCAATGATAAACTATGTTCCGTGCTGGCGGCCATGGTTTTTTACGGATCGGAACAAAATGGCCAATCATTGTTAAGGACCTTTATTACATCATTCCTGTAAAGTTTGGTTGAATTTGCTTCAGTGGTTTCAGAGCAGAAGATGAAAATGTGATTTTTCCCATAGGGTCCAATGTTAAACCTAAGTTCCGCGCTGGCAGCCATGTTTTTTGTCGGATCGGAACGAAATGAGCAATCTTTGTAAAGGACCTTCCATATATGTTTCCTGTAAAGTTTGGTTGAATTTGCTTCAGTGGTTTCAGAGGAGAAGATGAAAATGTGAAAAGTTAACGGACGGAAGACAGACGGACGACGGACGGACGACGGACGCCAAGTGATGGCAATAGCTCATCCTGACCCTTTGGGTCAGGTGAGCTGAATATATAGATCCGTGTGCTTTTAACGGAGATACAAGGTATTCAAAATTTTGCGGGAAATGAATTTTGCTGGATATTCCAATAGTTTAACATTGGGCTATTTTTGGTCTAAAAGCTAGGAAGTTATTTCGAGGATTTCATGAAAACTTGTCAGGTGTCTTAATTTGAGTTAAAGAAGACATTCCTGAAAGAAAAAGTGGAGGTCAGTGTGCAAAATCTTTAAAGCTGGAGAAAACCACAGGCATGAGTTCCGAAATCTTACAAAAGTGCAAAAATGTGACGAGTGAGTCTCCTTAATGTTTTGTTTTGCATAAAATAATTAGTTGGAGTTGAAATTAAATTACGAAACAATCAACAAACAAACCTACCTTCCAATAAATAGTAACTTGTGTAGTTGGTGTTGTTGTCAGTCTCCATGAGTACCCTCCTTTATATACCTCAGGTGGTTTAAATGGTCCTGAAACAACAAGGCAAATGACTTGCTTAAAAGATTAAGTATCACTCAAGTTTCTGGCTCCATTTCCTTTGCTAATGTATTCCGAGTATTATTATAAATGTAAATAAAAGCAGTGGCTCGGGAGTCTGTATTACTCACCTTGCCAAGTCTTTTAACTTCAGTTGTGAAATAAGATGATGCACATTAATTGAACAATTCTCAATTTAAGGATTACTTACATCTCATACATATAAGCTCTTAATTTAAGAAACCACTGATACGCCAGAAACAATTATATGCTTTATTGATTAACTCTTGACGTCTGAAAATAAACTATATGACAAGAATGATGATGCCGACTTTCCTGTAGTGAATTCCCGTTTTTATCAGTAAAAACCATTATCTTCCGGTATTTGGCGTTTATATTTCACACCTCATTCGCTATTGTCTTGCCTATAGTTTGCACAACGATTTTGTCAACAGACAATTACTGCCACAAAAACGTAACCACTAAGTTTATGTTCAACCACTGTTGCAATTGTCACTACAGAAGTTTATGGTCGTCACCATGACCTGACAGATCATTCCAAAGTTTTCTATTTCACAAATGAGGAAAGACATTTTTGAGAAAATCCAGAGTCAGAGCTAACTACCAAACGGAAAAACACCATCTATGACAAAACAAGACTTTTCATTGGTAGTTCGACGGCTGCCACTCTTGGAGCAGAGCATGCTCAGGGAAGATTATCAATTCATAAAAGCAAAAAAGCAAAGTGTAAGACACTTTCTCAGTTGGTGACGGTCGTGTTTTTGTTTGATCAGATGAAATAAATATTTTGTAAAACATCTTCTCTACAAACATATTTGAAAAGTTTCAGCAGCCTCACAGGGGATGAGGGGATGATCAAATATCATGATATGCAAAATCTCGGATTAGTTATAGTAAAATTAATGATTATCACGAGAAAGTAAAAGAATTAGTCATCAAACAAGTTTGTCTTTCTAATTACATAATATATTACGTGTTTTATCTGTTAAAACTATGGTAGAGGTAGGTTTACTCCACATTCCCATTCTCTGGGGTTTACATATTACTTCAACTACATATTTTGTGTTTGGTCGCAGATTACATAATTCAACATGAATTTCATCTTCTTCTGAATAAGCAGTTTTCACCTACAATTAAAGAAAATCGAATACTGTACAATATACAGTAAATCATTTGAGCAATTGTCCTCACTGAATGCACAGACATAACAGCAATATTTAACTTAAAATAAATTAAATGCAGATACATTACCAAATCTGTGTATTTGAATTATGGTGTAGTCTAATGCCCTGTCGACAACATCAAAGCTCCTGCCAAATTCTTGGCCAAAAAAGTGTTCAAGGTCAAAGTCTTCTGTTGAGACTGTAGAATTTTTCTTTTGCATAAATATGCCAGACATTTGGTTAAGAAGAAATAGAAGAGGAAGAAAATGATCAAAGAATTGGTTGCTAAGACGAATGCAAATGAATGCCTTCAGCAATCTTGTATGAAACCTTAAATATGAGGACCCTGTAAAATTCACATATCTTTTCAGGGTGATGTTGTTTGCCTATATGAGTTTTCTTTTACGCTTGCTTGATATTTTATTTCCTGCTGTCAAACATGTGCTTTTATTTTGTAAACAAAAACATTTCAAATCTACTCTTTGATTGGTTAATTTCCAATTAAAGGTCGTCCAAGTTTCAAGAAAAATAGGACTGGTTTCTATTCCAGTAGAGTCGTTCAAAATTTTTGATCAAAGTGACACTATAAAAACCTTGTCAAGGTTTTCTGTGTCCAAGAAAACTCTTATAGTTTGAACAGAGCTTTAGACTTTTATCTGACTTAAATAATTTAGTTACTTTTATTTCTGTCACCTTTCTGTGGTTAAAAGCAAAATTTTAAAAATCGTTAAAACAAAACAAGAAACATATAAGAAAAACAGAGTACTGCTCCGCGACGTTCAGTTTTGTTCCAAATTTTATCTCTCTTTTCTTCTCTCATCGAAAGGCTGCTCTTTCCTAAGAAGACGAAAATATTCATAACGTGCAAATTAAGAATTAAGTGTTAATAATTACAGCTACGAGTCTTCTATCAAAGTCAATTATAGTTCTCTTAAGCATACAAAAATGGTATAATGTTTAGTATACTTGATTTTAGAGGAATAATAGAAGGTATTTGAAATTGAAATACAATTAAGATTAAAATGCTTCAATCAACAAATAAAGACTAAATGTTGACATACCATATTTTTTAAATCGTGAAGTATCTTGTATTGAATTCTAAACGTTTTGTTATGTAAGTAATCAGAATGCTCCATTTCTAGAAGTATACACATTGCATTTTTCGCAGTAGCCTTTAGATGACTCACTGGATCAGGCTGTACTAAAACACGAAAAAACACATTAAATCATTAGAAATAGAAAATTTGGCTCCAAAGTAGGCAAGAATTATTATTGTTATTAAATTTTTTACTGTTAGTGTTTTGATATAGGTTTCTTTTTAAACGCCATTGATAGTGCTAAACCAAAATTATACAATAGATCACAAATGCAAATGATTGATATTTGACAAGATTTTAAAGGAATTATATTTATGATAGATGTTTGAACTTCTACTTTTGAAGACAATTTGAAAAATGGGTTGATTTCATTTTTATAATTCTGAATGGAATTGTGTTAAATCATAAGGAATGACTATATTTCATTTTGTTCTCATTAAAATATAAACTAATTATTTTTGCAATATTTGCTCAAAATTAGCTTTGAGAATTATTCATTGTGAAAAAGAAGAGTAAAACAATTCGGTTAAGAAATCTGTATAAAACAGCCTGAAAACGATAAAATGAGCCCAGAACAGAGCTTTGCATAAGGGGGATTCTACTTCCTTTTATATAGAATATAAATATATAAATATAAATATGTATATATCAATATCAAACTATTTAAGTATCATAATCAATGGTACCACACTCCAAAATAAATTTTGGTCATGGCCATTTACTGTTAGTATGTTACTATCAAAATCGAAAAAAGAAATTAAATATTTACCTGGCTCGTTCCATCTGACTGTAAATAAACTTTGGTCCTGGCAATTTACTGTTACTATGTTACTATCAAAATCGAAAAAAAAAGAAAATTAAATATTTACCTGACTCGTTCCATCTGACTGTAAATAAACTTTGGTCCTGGCCATTTACTGTTAGTATGTTACTATCAAAATCGAAAAAAAAAAAAAAGAAATTAAATATTTACCTGACTCGTGCCATCTGACTGTGAATAAACTTTGGTCCTGGCCATTTACTGTTAGTATGTTACTATCAAAATCCAAAAAAAAAAAAATTTAAATATTTACCTGACTCGTTCCATCTGACTGTAAATAAACTTTGGTCCTGGCCATTTGCTATAAGTATGTTGTATTTCCTTTCTATGTCTATAGCTAAAGAACCTTCCTTCAAATTCCATTTACATGTTGTGTTTGTAAGCTCTGGACAATGGTACCATTTTGTATTCCAAACAAGTGGCTGCCTAAAGTATATCATAAGATAAAAAAGCAGTATCAATGAAACAGTATATTGCATTCTCGTACAAAAGTAAGAAAACATTATTTAGATCATCATTGGCACCGCATTCATAAACCGAAAACACGTTTTCCTTAAGTGACAAGGTATTGAAATGACTTGATGTGGTTAATATATGAGTATTTTATCTTCTAGCCCTTTTGTCGCGCAACAGAAAATGTAAAAAAAAGTTGATTTTGTCAATTTTATGTTCGTTTGCAAATTAGTGGTAACACATCCCGAGAAAAGATCAATATGAATCAAGCAAACTTCCACTTATCAGGAATGACGCAGATATAGTATGGTAATGAATTTTTCTAAAGCAAATGTTAGTGACCAAGTTTGACATACTTTGTTAGCGTTTATTCTGAGAGTAATTATATTTTGTCTCGTATACATTTTTTCCATATCCATTATTTTCAAATGTTTTGTTTTATGTCTTTTCATGCTAACATAAAAAATTTCCAGGTTTTGAATGGTATCTTAGAAATATTAAAATAAAGGAAAGTCATATATTTGGCAAGGGAGGTAATTCTTTCATCTTGACGTTCAGTAACAAGGAATATTATAACTTTTCATGCAGTTTTCCTGACATTTTTTTTAAATGGTACGGTGAATTTTTATAAGATTTTGGCATAAGTCATAAGTGTGGATGATCTTTAATTCCTCAGTTTTTGATGAAAATTGAATCATAGAATTTTCGTTTAGAAGAGATTGAATAAAGCTCTGTTTTTAGAATTGTTTTGACAACGTAATTTCTTTTGTACTGCAAATCAATACTTCATGCATGCTTATAATATTTATTATCTGGTATTTAGGTCTACAGTCTACAAGTTTCTTCGAAGCAGTTAAGCAATTTAGGTCTAATTTACGCTGTTTCTAATCAATATACAGTACAGTAATATACGCATTATAGTGATTTCTGAACAGAATTTAAGACCCCTAAGACAGGAGTGTTTCTAAGAACTGTAGATAAAAAATCTTACCGTGAAACGTTTCAAAATTTTTTCTTTAAGTATATCAGCAAATAATTATTTCATAATGCAAATTTAAAGAAAATTGAATTTGTGAAAAATTTTGGGGTTACCCCGGTTCTACTACCTTAAGTTGCATGAGAACAATGGAGATATAAGTGACATTACACCAATGAGAGCGCAAGACACAGATATTTCCACACCGACATTCCCTATAAAAATTCCAGGGAGCAATTAATGTTGCATCATACTTTTTCCTTCGATTTTTATGATCCAAATTCAAAGGAGTAGAAATATTTACGGAAAAAGTATAATAAAACGGCCGTGGAGAAAACAAAGATAGTATTACGTGAAATTTGGATTTGGATACCGGTGTTCTTTCAGACTCCAAGGTTTCAATTTTTTACAACCATTAATGTCTCCAAATGCCAAGTATTTGAGGCTTCTGAATTTTCATGTTTTCCCATTTCATGCCATAAAAATGATTTCAGCAAAACCAATGTAGAAAAAAAACTATCCCAGCAATTTTTGACTAATTAGGAATATATTTTGACAAATAGTAGAAACATACAAATTTATAGAAACATATTAATTTATGGAATAGTATTTAACGTAAATTAAAAAAAAAACGTTTTAAGAAAGCATTTTAGATAAGAATTTTATAAGTTATTTTAATCTGTATTTATTGAATCATATACCGTAACATGGCATAATGACAAGTATTACAAGAGAATGAACTGAACAAATTATCAACCGACCAAACAAGCAGCAAAAATTCTATAATACTTGAATTAGGATCAGTTGCTCCGGAGGAGTAGAAACGCTTAACACACATGTGCCATCACGAGATAAATGTCACACATGTGTCATTACGAGGTAAATGTCACACATAGGAAAGAGGGGGTCCCATAACAGCCTAACAGCAAATTGATTTTTCCAATAACAGATAACAGATAATTCAAATAAGTGATAACAGCTAACAGTGTATATCAAGTCAATAACAGCTAACATATAAATGTAAAACTTGGATAACAGTCATCTTATTCAATAAAACTTTCTCGTGGAGAAGATATACATTCATAGGCCATCATTGTTCATTATAAACATGTTCATTGACTTCATTATCAACAAGTGTGGATCTGTGGATCGGAACCAAACTTTAACTTGGTCTGTAACTCATAAAGGTAAACTCATATACCAATTATAAGATCAATACCTGTAACGCTTTAGAAAATAAATGATTTTACTAAAATTTTCATTCAAAGTCCAAGGCCCAAAGCTCTGCCAAAAATCAGTGGACCCAAACGAAACTTTATCTTGGTCTGTAACTCATTCAGGTAGACTCACATACAAAATATCAGATCAATGCCTGCAATGCTTTAGAAAAAAAATACAGAAAAATGACATTTTACTAAAATTTTCAAAGTCCAAGTTCCATATCTCTGTCAAAAATCAGTGGACCTGTACTAAACTTAATCTTGGTCTGTAACTCATTCAGGTAGACTCACATACAAAATATAAGATCAATACCTGCAACACATTAGAAAAAAAAGTGGAAAACTGACATTTTACTAAAATTTTTCAAAGTCCAAGGCCCATATCTCTGTACAGGAACCAAACTTAATCTTGGTCTGTAACTCACTAATGTAGACATCAGATCAATATCTCGAAGGGTTTAGAAAAAAAGTGCAGAAAACTGATGCAGGACTGACAGACGGACGGACGGAGCGCAAACCTTAAGTCCCCTTCGGCTATCGCCTGTAGGTGACTAACAAGTACTTAATTTGCTTCTCATTATCACTGTGCAAGGCGAAAAATACAATAGCCCTAAACCTTTTTTAAATGTCTTGGATTAAGCTAGTTTTCAGACACTTTCACAGTTCTACCCCCTCTAGTATTGAGCCCTATCTCAGAACTAACAAACTGAAATGAAACAAGAAGTATTTATCTTAGTGATGCTAAGAATGAAATGCGCAGTTGAATATGTATTACATTGTCTTACTGCTTTGTGTTTTATCAACATGTTCTAATCGAAGATTAGAACAACTTTCAAAAATCAGTATGTGTGAATTTTCATTGATTATTTTTTTTCTTTCCTCATCATGTAGCTATCGGTGTTCAATTTCACTTCTATTATGGGTGTTTTTCAATTTCAACTCTTGTCGAGAGATGAATTATTATTCATTCGACTAATTTGCCATATATAGTCTATTCTGATTTCTATATAGTTCAGTATTTGACTGTTTTTTTAAATCATTTAGCTACTGTCTACAACTGTATAACTTCTTCGTCTACATTCTGGTTGATCAAGCTAATCCTAACTTGGAATTTGAGCAAAAAAGTTCCAAAACATCGTTAAATTATATGATATTAAAAAGGGCGACAAGTGTATAAAATTCTAAGAAAAACATGTTAAGTCTTGAAGTTTTAAAATGTATGCTGTGATGGAAGTTTATTTTATTTCAAATTCCCGGCACCTGAATCGGTTTTCAGGCGCTCCGGCTACAGAGCTGCCGGGCGCGTCCCCAGTTGGTAGATAGGGTGAATGCCTTGTCTATGCGGGGCAGTCTGAGTCAGGTCATAATACAGAAAGCCTGACCGCGAACCATTGTAGCCAAACTGTGGAAAAATGCAATGGTCTATACAATCTAAAGACCCCTTCTTTATTGTCTAAAGAGAGCAGAGTTTCTGGAACTCGTATAGAAGGCTACTTTTCCTGTCCCTACCCATGTCTCCCCTTTTCCAGTGGCAATTAAACCTCGTTGTCCATGTTGTTCCTCCTTAATTGCTTCTTTCTTCTCTTACTTATGTTTTTTGATGAACTTTGATTTACTTGTTTTTGTCCTGATATAGCTGAAATATTGCCCCTCTGGATGTTAAACTCGAACTAATCAATCAATCAATTTATTTCGTATTGAACTATAAAGAAAAAGCTGGTCAAATTAACGACAGCAAATAAAAAGTTGAATTACAAAATCGACTGAATAGTCAAAATGTAGACTAACAACTTATACAGTTGTAGGCAACAGCTATATAATAATGCAGAAGGCGCGTACGAGGGGGATTTGAAAATGGGGAATTTCAACTTAGAAGTGACAGGAAACATCGCCGAGCGGAGCGAGGCGCGAAAATTTTTGGATATATCTTTGTAATAACACCAAACTGAACTGTTCAATAACAGCTAACAGTGAACTGAATATTCATCATAACAGCTAACACAGAACTACCCAATAACAGCTAACACAACATTATATTTTGCAATAACAGCTAACAGAGATTCAATTTTACCCAATAACACAATAACAGTTAATACCCTTGCCCCCCCCCTCAGGAAACAAGTCACAACGCCTTCTGAAAAACCGAAGGAACAAACCACAAGATGATATAAATAAAGTCTAGAGACAAGGCAAAAACAAGAACACCAGGAGACAAAAGACTAAAGACAAAACACACCGACGAAAAAACGAACACCACAAATACAACATTAAAAACTAAAGCACTAATAGTGTGAACTCTAAAAACAGTGTGACAACAGGTCTTCCGGAAGGGTAAGCTTGTCCTGCTCTGTATACAGCACCCGTCACACTGTCAGTTGGTCAAACCAGGGTAAAGTCATAATCGGTAATGTCAAATCCGAGAAGACGTGAATCTAGCTGAAAATGTCTCGTTTGTGAAATCGACATTTCATATTTAGCTATAATGTCGTGGTGACGTCATACAATTTCTGAAAGGATGAAAGTTACAAAGGCTGAACATATCCCAGAATTAGCAGTTTCAGAAAATTATGCTAATTATAAAACTTAATAGGAAATTCTAAAATTATGTTTATTATAAACCTTAACAGGAAATTGTGTTTTAACAGGACAAAGTTAAAGCATATAACGCATAATTTCTGTAAATATGCGACGACTGCACTGCCAGGATTTTTCCTGTCTAAATTATACATTACGTTGCAACTGATTGCATCAAAGTAGACAATATGCCTTGTGTGTTTGATATAGCATTGATCTAAATCGTACCAGTGAACATCAATCCGTTTTGGCACAGAATTGTTTGAAAAGTTCCATCTACATAAAATATAATCATTCCAGTTGTGAGTTATACATGAGAAGTCTTTCACCAGGTTACCCCTGCCTGCAAAAAGATTTTGGAAATCCTGAATGTTGATATGAATATAAGATTAATTATGTTTCATAATTAGTGGCAGTTTTAAAGCAACTAAAACAGTAAACAGATGCATTTAAACGAAAAGTTTTACTCAGACTAAAATGCTCTTTTCAGGAAAAGAAATTTATATTAAAGATAAATGTTCTATGTATCTGAGAAATCAAAATAATGCATAAATTGAAGTACCGCACACTAAAATAATGCGGCATAAAAACAAAGTACGGCATAAGAACCAGTACCGCAAAGAAACAATGTACCACATTAGAATTCAGTACAACATAAAAAACAAAGTATCGCACCACATAAAAACAAAATACTGCATAAGATCAATGTACCGAAAAAAGTACCATACAAAACAACAAAGTACCAAAAACAAATGTAATGGTGATATTGATGTCTCTTCACTGCATTTAGAAAATAAATGAATAAAACAAATTATCTTTCTGAAACCAAAAAAACTTAAAATTGCTTACTACGGCATCGTAAAGTTTTACGTTTCCGGATAAAACGTGTTATAATCCTGTATTCAGACCAGCGCCGACAATATCAATCAATCTAAGAAAAACATGCACCAGTGGGGCACATAACTACAACAATTCAACAATAAATAGTGTTGTAGTTCTCGATTCCTTTCATGCATTCATTAAACTGCAGTACTCTTAATGACAACCTCCTTTTAAGACAATTGACATACTCTAGATTATGCGGCTGTGGACAGACGGAAAATCTAAACTGCAGGAAATATTATCAAGTCCGGGAAAGAACGATTGGAACTTTGGGCAGAAAAATAAGTCTTAATATATAACTGTACTGAAATCCGCTTTTCACTAACGATGAAAATAAACGTGTAAACCTTAATTGTTGCCTCATTTGAGATTTGCGGGATCAAGTTGAATGACTTCATCAATATTCAGTTTTCAATATTCTGGTATGTCTATTGACAGCGCAATGTCTGATTCGTTACAGTCATTCTTATTATACTGGGAAACAGATTAATATTAGCTTAATCTAGTTTCTGCATCCTTGTTTCATGTTGTACTGTATTATTATTTTTATTTTTTTTTTATTTTTTTTTTTTTTTTTTTTTTTTTTTTTTTTTTTTTTTTTTTTTTTTTTTGTATTGCATGTATGTTTTTTTCTAAGTTAAGAATGAATGTGTAAATACCCTTTACAGACTTCACAATATTATCTAAATTATCGTAAAGCTATTATCATTTACATGTATGAAAAAAAGAATCATTTTACCTGTGTGTGAAAAGACAAGTCCTAAAATTCCAGCCACAGTCAAATAGTAGTACCAGTTTGTCTCTATCATACTATTTATGACTTTTCTGAAAGTACAAAGTGTCTTTCATAGTTGTAGTATGAGTCTTATCAATACTGCAATTTTTTCACTGCTGTAAAATTCTGTAATTTTTTTATAGACGGACTAGATTTATATCTGGATATTTATATTAGCCAAAGAGAACAGACATTTGCATTAATAATCATGCAAATGATTGATATTGAATGTTGAGTTTTTATTTCTGAGTCTTGTAGCTGTCTAATGTTATATTTTTTTGTGTTCTCTTTTTAGTCCTATGTCCGGACTTTGATTTTTGTATTTTTTTCGTTTGTTATTCCATTGCCGTTGTTTACCACCGTCTTTGGGTATGGCGCTTATATCCCATAAAAACTTGCTAGCAAGTAAGAATGATAACAAGGTGCTTGGTTTGATACAACAGCAAATTTTGCCAGAAGTGTTTCCCTTTTTGCTTCCATACGAAATGAAATAGCAACAAAGACTTTTCGTCTTTTTTAATTGCAATTGTAGTAATAACTAATCGTGTGCTTTTGTCCGATTTAATTAAGGGAATTACAAAATTACCAAACGAATTTGTCAAGAGCTGAAATCCAAAGGGAAAAGGGCAAATCAAGTGAAAAATACTGGAACAATGGTCCTGACTTGCTACAGGCATTTCAAAAGAAATGAAGGGTTGAACCGAATTTATGGCTCGAAACCTCCCTTCCATTGTGGTAGTTTCCGGTAGCAACTCAGCAGAAATTGCTATTGAAAGCTACAGTAGTTCTTACAATTAATGTTCATTTATTTTGGACGTAAAAGATGATATCAACATCTACAAAATAAAATTGTTATTGTTGCCGTTATCAAGAACTATAAAACACTTTCTAGAAATATCTGAAATAGGTTGCCATGAACTCATCGTATCATATGACAATGGCAACATCGGTCATTTAACCTAAAAACCTGGAAATTCGATATTCTAATTTTATTCCTATCTGTGGTTTTTAGTGCTAAAACGTAAAATATTAATATGGTACTATTATCATTGTATTGTTATATCAAAATACAAAAAAAAACCAAACAATTTTCCTTGAGACAAATCCTCTTTTGTTTACCATTGTGACTAAAAATCGAAATATTTTCGAAACTAATTTCCTCCAAACGTAAATATTATTTCTATTAGAAAGATAATTGCAATGTGACATTATGACTTTCTTCTATAATTCTAATTACTTTGTCTTTCTCTTTCAGGAAATGAAAATCCTAGACTTATATTCATAAAAGACTAATTTCTTTTTGAATTATGGCTTTCCATGTTATTTCATTTTAATGCTGCTGATGAGAGGTTACTCCTTGAAACACGTGTACAGCATAGCGAAATTTACTGTTCTTTATGCAGCTTCGGTGTTTGTTGTATTTTGCTTCAGTGAATTTTTTTTAAATCGACATCATCCGGTCATTCTACAGTTATTTAATTTTCCAAGAAAATTTCAAGGTAAAATTGGCTGTAGTACTTTTGAAATTAAAAGATAATATCTGGTCATCTGCACTGTTTTGAAAGAAAGATGTAAAATATTACTCAACCATTTGCTCCACATTTCAAACTCATACAGACAACTTTAATGTAGAATTAGGGCATCGATTAAAAATGAAAATGAATTAATAATGCATGGATATTTGTCAACATTTTCACCGATTTGCCTTCAATATGTAGGTATTCTATGGAATTTATATATGTTTTTAAAATAAGGATGTGAGAAATATCTTTAAATAACAAAATATCGAAGTTGCTGTAAATTTAGTTTCTGCATATGGCCATTTCGACACTTTATGTCTGATCAGTGCAGGTATATATATATATATATATATATATATATATATATATATATAGACTTTGCTTCCTAATTTAGAAAAAAATATTCCTCCAAACATATAATCGATAGTTTTTATCTCATTTTTTCAGCTTGAAATGCTAAAAACTGGTGATAAATATTATATGTTACTTTACCATCAAATTCAGACTCCTGTAACAAATGCCCATGGTCTTGTGTTAGTTTTTTTTAATAGCTGGCAATATGGAAACTGTCGAAGGTGTAGTTTTTAGAAATTTATTATTTTTGCGTTTTTTATTTTTTTATACAGCTTTTGTTGCTTTGGTATTCTATTGGAAATCTGCTGTTTTTTTTTTTTTTTTTTTTTTTTTTAAACGTTTTGATCTAGTCTGCTATTATAAGACATTATTCATCAAAATTCTAAATAATGAACATTCTGCAAAAGTTTATGTATATAGCCATTTTCATAACATATGTCTCCTCGGTGCAGATAAAATTAAAACATTTAGAAGACCATAAACTCAGATATTTAAAAGCTGATACAGAGCGAGTAACCAATAAGATCTAAATTGAAAACCAAAATCAGCAAAGGAAAGAATTTTACATGAGGGGATACTGCTTAGTGTTCAACAAAATTTACAAAAATTTAGATTTTGCAAGTCTCTAAATGAAATCGGCTCTCATGTCAGCATCAAATAACTGAATACCGAACATACTACAAATTTAGTTTCTGCATGTGGCTATTGACAACTTATGTCTCCTCAGTGCAGATAAAATCTAAACAATTTGAAGACCATAAACTCAAGATGTTTAAAAACTTATCATACTCCTTAGGTTTCAACAAAATTTACAAAAATTTAGATATTGTAAGTTTCCATATAAAATCGGCTTTCGGATCAGCACCGAAGTTTTTATTACTGGGCTGGTGAATACCCTCAAGAACCAACAGGCCACCAGCAGAGGAATCGACCCAGTGGTAATTAATAATACTGAATCTACTGCAAATTTAGTTTCTTCAAATAGTCATTTTGATAACTTTTGTCTCCTCAGTGTGAATGAAATCTACGTTTGAAAGAACAAAATGATCAACTTATCTTGATGAGATAAGTTTGTGTTTTCCATATAGTCTCTCATTTCTTTTTCATATTTTACACATTCAGACATGTCAAAACGATATGTTCACTAAATGAAGCCATTAGAGCTGCCACAATTTGTTACTGAAGTGAAGCATGCAATACCATACAAAGTTAAAAAATAACCTCGTCTCAAACAATCATTAAAAAGTTTTTCAAAAGATGTAATCTCCCTGTGGAAAATTTTGAAGTTTCGGTCCTACTGTAATTCAAGATTTTTTAAAACTATTTAGTGGGATGAACATTTCCTTTCATTGTCTACGACCTTTCAATGACTATTGCTGTTGACTTGCTACCGGAAACTATCACTAAGGAAGGAGAGATTTGCCAATAGTACAAGCTTAAGATAGTAGACCTTGGTTAAGGGAGATAAATTTATAAATCAGTAGGCCGTTTGAACCAGGCAGTTTTATCAATGCCTTCTAAGATTTTCGTGAAAAGGAATTAAAATCATCTATATAATTTAGAAGCTTAGAATTTATTCATAAAAATGATTAAAACAAACGTACACGTGATTTTAAGAGTTATGTCCATTAACCTAGGTATACCATCTTAACACACCATATTTTTAAAATGCCTGCATCAAGTCAGGACCATTGCGGTTTTCAATTTTCTTGTGGTTTGCACCTGCTTTGTCTTTTTGCTTTCTGGATTTTGTCTTCTGGATTTTCTGTTCTGGATTTTTTTATTACTCTCCAATTCTTGCCACAAATTAAAGATCTTATTTTTTTTTAAAAAGTCAACAAAAATATGGTTGTTCAATAAACAATGACAGGATATGGAGTAAATGTTCAGTATGTTTGTTAACTACATAAGTTGAAAACCATATAATTTTATTGAACATATCGGAGGATGTTTTATACTGTATTGATCAAAACATGTACCAAGTGTTGTCAAGATTTTTTTCAAATTATAGTTCTCCCAATAATATATTAAAAGGTATCACATCTCGACCTTTCAAATTACATATAAAAACTAGTAGGTATGTGTCCTTGTCCTGTGTTGAAGTGTAAGAAATATCAAAATGCCTCACTGTGAATAAAAAATGTACATTACAAAAAACAAGAACAAAAACATTAATTATTGCATAAATTAGGAATTCAAATTGGTTGAATAATGTCGAGTTACATGTACCTAAAAATGTATGCATTCCTTCTCATTTTCTTAAATAATCAGACACTTTATGAGCTTAGGGACCGACCATTTAACCTGAAGGGTTTTTTTCTGGACAGAATTTTTTTTTCACGTGTATCAACAAAAGATTTTTTTTTCAAGATTAACATTATTTTTTGGGGCAGAAAGCCTCCTTCAGAATTTTTTTTTCATCAATTTGGCAGCCAAAATATTTTTTTCACATAAAATCGGCTCCAAAATACTTTTTTTTTAAAAAACCATAGCCCCCCCCCTTCAAGTTAAATGGTCGGTCCCTAAAGATTTTACACAAATATATCCAGTAATATTCTGAATCAAACTATAAATTGAATAGAATTCAAAATTCTCCGAGTGAAAA
This sequence comes from Modiolus philippinarum, assembly GCA_002080025.1. Classification (NCBI taxonomy): domain Eukaryota; kingdom Metazoa; phylum Mollusca; class Bivalvia; order Mytilida; family Modiolidae; genus Modiolus; species Modiolus philippinarum. Next base: position 45,571 of record MJUU01040211.1, read on the forward strand.
TCTAGATGCAAGCGGAAATTGGAATGTCAATTTACACTGGATTAAGTATGTTCGCTGGGATTTTGGGATTTCTCTGTTTTTATCCATTTAAAAGCTTTTTGCCTGGTGAATCCCCCCCCTTCCTAATTTTTTTCCCATTATTCCATTTAATGCATTTTTGAAGCATTTTGACAAAATTTTATTCAATTGGTGTTATTTTGTCTCATTCATTATTGGATGGACATTGCTCATGTTAAACCTATGAAAAATGCAGAGGAGTTTAGTTTCCCCCTTTTTTGAAAGACTTGTATCTCAAAAATTACATCGGTAACCTATAAATTTTTTGGGCTTAAATTACTTCTTTTTCAATTTTCTAACAAAAAAATCTCATTTAATTGAAATCTTTGTTATTCTAAAATTGAGCAGCAAACATCCTTAAATCCACTTCAAATCAAAATTCTAATTTGTCCCAGAAGAAATTATAATTCTAATTATTTACCCACATAAACAAAACTGAAGCAAATTAAGCTGACAATAATTCTAAATACTGCGCTTTTCTGGATCTTGACTCTGGTAAAATAAAAACTAAGATATATGGTAAAAAGAATGATTTTTATGTAACAATTACTAATTTCCTCTAGCTCAATCAGAGTGTATGTATCTCAACTGGTACGATTCGATTCGCACGCGTTCGTTTTACTGTTGGCGATTTTAATGAATGTAACCTTACTATCACAGCCAAACATTTACAACAGGGTTACAGATTTCCTAATTTTTTTAATATTTAAAAAAAATTATAGAAGATATGAACATTTGATATCAAAATATGGCCTATTGCAAATAGCTTATTACTGGGGGCATATTCTTATCCTCCTTTTACGGTAATATTGTTGAAAATGTGAGGAATTGCCAAAAAAAAAAACTAGGACCTATCTTACATTCTTTAAGTAAAGGGGAAAATTGACAGGGTATTCTGCAGGAATCCGTTAAATTAGTTTTTGATCCATTGACCTGAGGATTTTACACACATACTGGCATCTCATTGATACTGTCGATGTCTACTAAAATCCATGATGACTCTTGACCCAAACCTTCGGGAAGTTTTGAGCTTATTTTTTCTGCCATATAGTGCCAATGTTTTAGCAGCAGACTAGGCTCTTTGAACTAGCCGGCAGATAAGCATTGGGCAACCATTGACTCATCTTTCAAAATAACTTTGTCAAATTCTTCTGCTTTCAAGATTGTGGTAATTGATTTGGCAGTTGACCTATTTGAGTTTTATGTGTAAGTTTATTATACTATAGAGAAACGGGACAGAGAAAGGAGGATTGGGTACCCATAAACCGGTTTAACCATGTCGCTTGCTTTTACTAGTACCCGTACCAAGTCCAGCTGTCCTGAGTTCCTATCGTTGTCTACGTTTGTCTTTTGTCATTGTTGTGTGATTTCGTGTAGTTCCCTGGCAGATTGTGGCATGTAATTGTAATTTTTAGCCATTGCAGATGTTTCCTGTTATTTCTGCAAGTTCTATAGTTTTATGGTGTTCTTGTTAATTCTTGTTTATTTGTTTTGTCTTCGTCATCCTGTCTCAATTCGTGTTAAATATGAATTGCCATGTTTTTGGAATTTTCCTTTGTTCTCCCCTTTTTACTGCAGTGCTCTTTTGTCGATGTATTTATTTAATTCTACCTTGTATTATCCTACTGCATGCCGAATTGAATTGTTACATCTACATGTTTATATCCGAGAAGGCATTCAAATGTGAAAAAATGAAGACTGGGAAATGAAATATACATGGGATTATTTATGTTAATAGTGCCATTTAGAATTTTTGCCTAGATTTTGTTATAGGTTATATGGCTTATGGAAAGTATTGAGTATGGAAATATTAATGTATGTTTGCTATAAAGCTTTTACAGTGGCAACATCCGAAAAAAGTTACCATAGAATTCATCAACGTTCATATTTATTTTTTGAAATGAATAAGCCAATTTGATAAATAAGTCAATTTGAAAAATAAATAAAGACAGGTTTATGCAATGAAATAAGTCAATTAAATTGATTTAAAAAGAAAAATCATTTATTAAATATCTCATAATTTTACAGTTGGTTGAAGAAAGTAATTGAACGCTGCACATTAATTTAACGTTTTAAATACATGTAAAATTATGATTTTCCTATCCTTTGATTTCCTTTCTGTCATTAAAATGTGATGTTTACAAATCGTAGAAGTGTAAAAAATCCTACTGAATTATTCAAATCAATACACAGTAAAACATGTAAAAAACAGCAATAGCTTAAATTCAGATTTGTTAGTAATAAATGATATATGGAACCAACAGATTTTTTAATTGCATTTCATAAACAAAATATAGCTTTTAACAGCTATTAATAAAATGTCGTTTTCTGTCATTCTCAAATATTGAATTTTCGATTGCAATTTTTTCTTATAGGGTGAGGAATTTGGGCATCAACAACACAGCGGGACAGAAATGTATCGTCTGCATAAAATACGAGCTGAAATCAGTAATCAAGGTAAGTAGCAAAACAATTCTGAATACTAATATCGAAAATGAAGGGATATGGAGAAAATGCAAATGAGACAAAGTCTCTATAATTACATGGTAAAATAAGCAATAGAGCAACGCTTTTATTGTTGTTCTTCATCTTGAAGTCACCATGAGGCATTCAACAATGGGCTGTTCTCATACATCACAGTAAGGTCAAGACGGCTTCTACCACCGGTTTGAGCGGAATCCAGCGCAAGATGTCAAGCAACGCTGTATCTATGTGACTGTACCAATGGATGCGAGATCGTCAATAAACATAAAAATAACTGGCAAAGTGTTCTTACAATCGCTGTCATCCGTTTCCCGACAAAAAGACTAATGGAAGGCGATCACAACCTTTCAACAACGAGCCAATAGTAAGAACACTTGGCATAATAAAACCATCAGATATGGGCACAATAAACAGGTGGTCAGAATAATGATTTTAAATTACAGAAAATAAAACAGCCAAAATTTGAAAGTTTGATAATGCATCCATATGAGAAATTCTCTCAAGAACAAGTACACCATAACTGAAATGCATATAGAGCATAGTAGTATTACAAAATTAAGGAACAAAACAACGGCAGTAGAATACCGAAGGAAGAAGGGAAGTGACTACTTCACAACATTCAAAAACTTTCAGTATATGAGATCTTACTCTTTTTCCTTTTTTCAAACAAGGTTTGCGTTGATAATGTTTTATTAGTCCAACTTTGTGATCAGGGGTAAATGAACATTAGATATGTGTGGTTTCTTGTGCAGTTCCCTAGTAGATTGTGGCATATGATTGTAATTTTCGGCCATTGTAAGAGTTTCCTGTTATCTTTTTATGCCCCGCCAGTGGGTAGATATTTGATAGTACTACAGAGTTCACTAGGTAGTTTGAGTCTTTGACCTACATTTCATGCTTGATTTTTCGCTGGTTAAGTTTTGTGTTGAAGTCCATTTCTTAACAACTACACATTACAGGACAATGATGTTTCATCAAAGTAATTGCAATGATGTGTACTACCCAAAGCATTGACATTTAGGTGGCTTTGACCTATATTTTACGCTTAAGTGACTTTGGTTAAGTTTTGCGTTAAATAGGAAAAAGAAGGGAAACGGGGAATGTGTCAAAGAGACAACGACCCAAAGGTGAGTAATAACAACTCAAAGCCACCATAAGATCTTCAATGAACGGTGAGGAAACCCCACACCCAACGGCAGGTCGGAGTTGGCCCCTAAATAAAGAGTAATCAAGTCCAGCGAAATAAACACCATCCTAGACTCCATTTCTCAACAACTACACGTTATAGGACAATGATGTTACATCAAATTAATTGCCTTGATGAGTACTACCCAAATCATTGACAATTAAGTGGTTTTGACCTACATTTTATGCTTCGTTGACTTTGATTAAGTTTTGCGGTAAAGTACATTTCTCAACAACTACACATTATAACACAATGATGTTTCATCAAATTAATAGCCTTGATGAGCACTACCCAAATTATTGACAATTAGGTGGCTGTGACCTACATTTTATGCTTCAGTGACTTTGGTTAAGTTTTGTGTTTAAGTCTATTTCTCAACTACCATGTACTGTAGCATCATGATATTTCACTGTAAGATTCATCTAAAAGAGATTTCACTATTAATTGGGTGTCCATGACCTACATTTTATGGTTGAATGACTTAGGTTAGATTTTGCATTTCATCACAATTTTGTAACAGGGAACTAATTTTACGAATAATTTTATTGGCGGGGCATCCGTGTCTTAAAGACATATTCTCTAGTTTATATTAATATTTACTGTAAATCCACTGTGAACTTAGTCATAATTCGATTTCTATTGTTCAATCAGTTTTTAAAATTTCCTTCTTCCTATTTGAAAACACATAGAGTAAATTTTCTTTTCACTTGACCAAGAGCAGAACTTAAGTAAAGGATCGTTGAACCAATCGTTGAACCAATCTTACGGTTTTACAACCCAAGTGTTGCTATCAAACTGTAAAATTGATACAGCAATTTGAAAAGTTGATACTCATCTCTGCATATCTTATAAAACTTTTTTGTCAATAGGGTAAAAAAACTTTTTTATGACGTACAAACTGTTCTTTGGGTGGGGAAATTCTAACTTTTACTTTTGCAAAAATTTTACATCAATTTCAATTATTTTTATATGAACACAAATATAATATTATAATACCAAATATGCCAATTTTTTAATATCTTAGATCAGAAGTTTGCTCATGATGTTTATTTTTTGGGACAAAAATATGAAAGTACAGTTTTTTTCTTCTGTGGGAGACAACGGCAGTAGAATACCGAAGGAACAAGGGAAGTGATGATCACAAAAATCAAAGTCCAAAGACATGGCAACAACGGCAACAGAGAGACGTGAGACAACCACAAGGTACGGAAATAAAAAGACGACATTAAGAACCAAAGTACTCAGAGTGTGAACTCCCATGAAAACCGAGAGTGACATCAGGTGCTCCGGAAGGGTAAGCATGTCCTGCTAAATAATTATATCACATTTATGAACTCCTTTAGTCATTTTATCACTTTTCCATTTTTATGCCCCGAAATCGATGATCGGGGGGGCATATTGTTTTTGTCCTGTCTGACTGTCTGTTTGTCTGTGCGTCCAAAACTTTAACCTTGGCTATAACTATATAAGGTAGACTTTTCATACTTAGCAAGTGTATAGTTCTAGTCAAGAGGAACATAAATATACAAAAAAATTAGGTCAGATCAAAGGTCAAGGTCACAGAGGTTAAAAAGGTCTGAAATTGGCTGTTTTCACATATTTTACTGTAGAATCCTTATTATTTATCCTATTGAGACGGTGTTTGTTTCATGTTATTGATAATAAAATTGCGCAACTGTGATATGTCGACAAATTTGAGGTAGCATTTACCGTTTTTGAGAAACAAGAGGCCAAAAGGGGGGACAAACAGAAAAAATGATTTTTTAAATTTTTTGTCGGATCTTGATGCAGTATTTTTCTGTAGGTTTCTTATAGCATGTTTAAACAGATACAAGCCATTTTAATTAACAAAAGGCCTAAAGGGGCTTCATCTGTTTAGAATAATGGGGTTAAATTGGGTGTTTTTATGGTAATAAACAACTTTTGAACTATGTAAGATAGACTTTTTATACTTGGCAAGTGCACAGGTCTTGTCAATATAAACATAAACATGCAAAAAAATAAGTCAAAGGTCAAGTTCACAGAGGTAAAAAAGGGTAAAATTGGGTATTTTCATATATTTTACAGTAGAATCTGGGGGCATATGTAGTGTTTCACAAACACATCTTGTTACAAATATATAATGAAAATGAATAAATATTTTTATGAAAATATGCAAAACAATCCAAACAGTTATTGAGGAATAAAGAAAAGACTGTAAGAAAAAAATCGTAAAGGTTCCTTGGAACCTGGTGTCTCGCCTGCCTGTTCAGTGGGGTATCATTATAATTAGGACAATACTTACATTTATATATTTTCTGTATTCCAAAAAAAGTTCTGGTCTTTAAAAGTTTCAGGAAATTTACCAAAATTGGAATGAAATATTTCTGCAATGCAGGTATTGAAAATGACTGATTTCACCAAAATGTATTTAAAATGGTATGGTTGCTAAGCAGAATTCCAAAAATAACAGATCTTGAAGAGTTTCAGGAAATTTACCAAAATTGGAATCAAATATTTTTGCAATTTCATGATTGAAAATGGGGGTAAAAACAAAATTACCGAACAGAGTAATCAAGAGCCGAAGTTCACGAGACAAAAAGACAGTGTTTTACCAGCAGACTAGGCTCCTTGTGCTAGTTCAGCGGCGAGTACTCCTCGACCCATCTTTCTAAATTACGTTTTGTCTATTCTTTCCTTTTCAAGATTGTGATTTTAGAGTTAGTGGTCTACCTGTATTGGGTTTTATTTGTATGTTTATTATACTATAGGGAAACGGGATAGAGAAAGGGGATGTTTGAGTACCCATAAACTGGTTTAACCCTACCGCTGGCTGTTGCCAGTGCCGGTACCAAGTCTGGCTATCCCGAGTTCCTATCGTTATCTATGTTTGTCTTTTGTCATTTTATTGTTTTTCTTGTGCAGTTCCCTGGTTGATTGTGACATGTGATTGTAATGTTCGGCCATTGTAAGCGTTTCCTGTTATCTTCCCTTTATTAAACGTCTGTTTCATCAAAATATTCTTGAAAAAGTATGGTTGCTAGGTAGAATTCCAAAAATGTATTGGTCTAAGATAGTTCCAGGATATTTACCAAAAATTGGAATAAAAAATTTTTGCAATTTTATTCATAAAAATGCTTATTTTAAATTCACTAAAAAAACATGGTTGCTTTGAAGAATTTCAAAACATTGCTTGTCTTGGACAGTTTCGGGAAATTTACCAATGTTGGACACTTTTTTTTATTTCAATAAGTTAAAAATTATGCTAGGTATATAAGAATTACCTTATGCAAAAATTTCAAAAATTATTGGTCTTCGATATTTCCAGGAAAGTTGGAACCAGAATGAAAATTCCAACAGCTTGTCACACATCTGCACACAATATGCAGCAATGTTCAGCTTAATGAAATTCTGTTAAAACGCAAATATTTAATCACTCATTGAAGAACTTTTATCTGTATGATGTGGATTAACATTGTAATTTTTTGCCAAAAAACTAAGTCCGAATACGCAAAAATAAGAAAACCAAACAAAAACTTTCCAATTTTTTCAGCTGGAGATAATTGCTGACCATCATCTAACTTCTGACCACTTTTCAATAAAATCCAATAAGATTTAATAACCTTATTCAACTTCTTAAAAACTTCAATCTGTAGGTTAACATTCATATTTTTTTGTAAAAAAAATTAAAAAAAAACTAAGTCCAAATACTGAAAAAACGGAAAATGAAAAAAAATAAATTTCAAAATTTTCATCTGGAGGTAATTTTTGGAACAATTTGTAGCTCCTGATTAGTTTTTTTTTTTATGATATTCCAATAAGATTTAATAACTTTATTATAACTGAAAAACATTAATTTGTGGGTTAACATTTCATTTTCTGTGCAAAAAAAAACAAAGACCAAATACGGAAAAAATACGGAAAAACAAAAAAAATCTAATTTTTTTAACTGGAGGTAATTTTCTGACAATTATCTAGCTTCTGTCCAATTTTGACACAATTCTATAAAGATTTAATCACTCTATTCAACCTATGAAAAACTTTTTACAATTGTTGACGCCGACGACGGAATTTGGATCGCTATATCTCTCTTCCGCAACTTTCGTCGTAGGAGAGACAAAGAAAGACACATTCAAGTTTTTGTTTGCAATTGTTTGAAAAATGAATTGCCTTATGCCAAAGAACAATTTAATGTTTTATATCTTAAACTGTATCCACAAAACTGACAAAAAAACCCTGCGTAAAGTATTGTTAAAATAATATTACAGTTTGATTGCATCAATTGAAGATTGGTTCAGTAGTATTTTACTTCTCTCTTTCAAATTGAGTTACCAATTTGGTATATTGTTTTAATATGTTTTGAAAGGGATAGAAGCAATTTTTTAAACTGATTAAGGAACAGGAATGGAACAATGACCATGACCATAGTAGATCGACTATAATTGAGACTTCAAGCATTATGTAAACAACACATACACAACACATCTAAAAGCGCAGTTCGGTCACTGTTGCTTTTGGATGAAGCTTTAACTTACTTCAGTTATGTCCAAAACATTCCACAATATGTAAAGACCAGCATCCTTTCAAAGCTGAGTATTTCATTGTAATTTCGTGAGGCAAAGCGTTTAATTTCAGTCGAAAACTATCCGCTTTAATGTTTCACTGTCCACGGCATAATGAAATTACAATGAAATAAGGATGTCTACTAAATATAAATGAATTCAATACTTCCCAGTGGTGTGCTATTTTTTTCACTTCCACCAAGCTTATATACTTTATAGGACAAAACTGTTTTGTAATAAATAAAATTTCATGCATGCTTAGTTTTATATCGTACTTCAGTGATGTTATTCGATTAACTAGTATTCAATGACGGAACTTAACATGCCCTCGACGACATTTAACAGTTACACCTCAAAGATTATCATATTTTCCATTCTTTCTCCGTTACATGAATTAAAAACGACGACCTTAAACTGAATAAGGGCAAGTCACTAGCGTATCCAGTGTCGATTTAAGTCAACACGAAAGTTAGGTTCAATGCTATAATTCGCCGTTTTTTACGACATTCTACACAACATTTTCAACACTTTGAACAAAAGGTGGAAACCTTCCCTCGTGTCCGTCAATGCAATTATATTCTGCTGTTAAGCTGGATGCTATTAGAGAAGTTCAAAATTAGAGCGCATGTTTGACGATAGCCAAAGTGTTTTAAAAAAATTTTTAAAAGCTGAAAAGTAAGATTACACCATTTCATTATTTTGGAGTTAATTTATTAATTATGGAAGAGTGGCATGTGCAGAAATACAGTTCATCTGAGTTTTGCAGATGTTCATTTCGACAACTATCGTCTGCTCAGTGCATATAAAAAGAAGGAGCGTTGATATGAAGAATTTTATCAGGTTCGATTCACCTTATATTAAAAATAGTTGCTATTTTTTGTAAGAAGTTGATGTTTTGAAGTTTTACAGAAACCAATGTTGTCCTATGCTATAACCTAAGCACCACTGAAACCTCAAAAGATCGGAATACATGTATTCGGCACAATGATGATACGGCACTTTTACAGGTTAAAATTTAGGAAAACATTTAAGACATTTAAATAGAAAATAAATAAATAAGCAAATACATGTAAATAAAAGTAGCATTAGGCGCTCCGAGAGACTAGGCGTCCAACGCTTTCCTGTAAAAGTGCACTGAAAATATCGCAATATGGTTTAAAGCTGTAACACTATGATGATGCAAAGCACGATAATATTCTCAACATTAGTGTTCTTATCCTTATATATTACGGTTTTATTTTCAACCGGGACTGATCACATCATTTTTAATATGTACGGTAAAATGTATTTAAACTTTCTATAGACTAAGCTGTACACATTAAAGCATTCACGCAAGTAAATCTATGTCATTTTGTAACGTGTCAATATTTTTTCAATTAATTTTCATGGTCCGTAGAAGAAATCAACCTAAGGCAAAATATTAAAAGTACGGGAGTCTAGCCATGTTTCAAAACAATCCAGTTATCTTTTGTATATCTACTTTTTAAACACATAAACTCGGTAAATTAAATTAAATAAGTGCTTTTATCATATTATCTTTGCAGAAAACTAAAATCAAAGGCTTTCATGTAATTAATGGTATGGTCCAGTGCGACTGAGCACCCCCAAGTTGGAAAGAAGTTACTGTAAACAAAATGAGCTTCACCATAACATTGCATGCAATATAAGCAATTTTTTGGTAAATTGCGATTTTCCTTAATTAAATTACTTAATAAGAATGATTAAAATTACCTTATTGTTTGTAATTTGGAAAATCTCAGAAATCAACTAGGAAGCAAAATTGATTTGGAGAATAGACAAAAATCATTCCCGGGACAAAGTTAGTATGAGTTTCAAAGTAATGAAAAAATCAATGAAAAACTAGAAAATAGGAACAACATGTGTTCAAACTCGAAATGTTTACAATTTCAAATATTGATTTGTTGTGGAATTAAATTTATATGAATTATACTTAAGCTTATATTCCATTCCACTCTGTGTTCATTTAATTTATTTATCGTATTATCGCTATTGTGTATAAATTCTATTTCAGTTCTTTGTGTGACGTTGTGTTATTTGTTCTCCCTCGTTTAGATATACATTGTAATCCAATGTTATTTTGAAAACCAATTTATGAAAATAGCCTGCCAACCCGTGTCTTTAGGTGACCATAACATCACTTCAAGGCAAATAAAAGTGCTATTGGCCCACTTCAGTGCATTTTCGACTAATTTTTTTTATTTTATTACCCTGTCTGACAAACAGTCAGTGCTGCTATTGCTTTCCTGTTACGCAGCCTCTTAGTAGTCATGAAAAAAATGTGTTGTCTGGAAAATATGTAGCTGTTGAAAATCATTTCTCATTTTTTAAAACAACGGAGAATCACCCACCTACAAAGTTTTGTTCTGTGTTGGATTAGGAGTTACACTCAATACCAACCTCTTTATCTACACTGATCCAATATTAATTGTAACAAGAGACCCTAATAGATGTCTGATCCGTCCCTGCTTGGTGTCTGAACTGATGTGAAAAAAATAACTGACCTAATCAGAAAAACTGAACATGCTCAGTAGATTGTGAAATTTAGTTAACGGACAAAAGCCGTGTAGCGGGCCATTATATACTAACCAAGACCAACCCACATGCAAAATATCTTTATTAACATGCTCACTAGACTATGAAATTGAGGTCAAAGTCAAAAGTCACCTGCCAGTCTGACAGGTTCTATCCAAGACCAAGCTACATACTAAATATCATTGACCTACCACTTATAGCTGTTGAGAACTTGCATAATCAGAGAAACTTAGCGTGGCCACTTGACCATGAAATTGAGGCCAAGGACAATTAATATACCAGACTGACATGTTCTACCCAAGACCAACCTACATATTAAATACTATCGACCTACCACTTATAGTTCTTCAGAAATAGACTTAATCAGAGAAACTTAACATGGTCACTAGACCGTGAAAATGAGGTCAAGGACAAAAGTCATATGCCAGACTGATATGTACTACCCAAGGCCAACCTACATACTAAATATCATCGACCTACCACATAAAGTTATTGAGAAATGGACTTAATCAGAGAACCTTAACGTGGTTACTAGACCGTGATATTGAGGTGAAGGACAAAAGTCATATGCCAGACTGACATGTACTACCCAAGGCCAACCTACATACTAAATATCGACATACCACTTCTAGTTATTAAGAAATGGACTGAATCAGAGAAACTTAACATGGCCACTAAACGTGAAATTGAGGTCAAGATCACATGATTTCAAGTCTGTCAGGTAGCACTTGATTAGTACTACTACTACTGGACCAAATATGATGGTCCTACATCAAAGGTTTTCAAAATATCCTGCATTAAGTAAAAGTTAACGCCGTCGACTTCATACTTTGCACACCTGTGTCTCGCTTTCCGCGACTTTCCTTACAAGCGACATAAATGGTCGTACTGATACCTCTTAATAACTCTTATATGAGAATCTTACCAGAAATTGGATTCACATTCTTTTTTTCTTTTGGTTTCCAATTTGATATTATTTACTAAATAAGGGTGTTAATAAAAGTGTTGAACATTACAAATAAAAACTCGAAATACTGTGAACAAAGCTCTAAAAATATATACCCCTCGCTCCCCCCAAAAAGATCAAATCAAAATTTTAGATAGATGGTGCACAATCGCAATGTGTACTGAACATTCTGGGAAAGTTTCATTCCATTTCATCAAGTAGTCTAGGAGGTGTTGTCACGACAAAGTGTGTACCCCTATGGCGGACGGAATAACGAACGGACGGACGGAGTAACGAACAAACGAACGAACAGACACCATGATCACTATATTCTGCACGCTAAAGCGCTGGGGTATAATAATGATAATAATAAATGAATAAAAAGAAAATTAACTCTTATTAGAGATTTAATTTTTTTCTAATCTCGAATATTTTCGTTTGCTTTCAGGTGAAAAACTGTTAGCTATGGTTAAAAATTATTTTCCACCATAGTTGAAGACTATGCATACAGCCAAGATAAATGTGTGCATCATTTTTCTTAAACATCGGAACTATTGTTGCAAATCAGCATAAGTTTCACTATCTGTTATTAACAGCACAATTTACACAATATGTGAAGGAAATATCTATCATCAAATCGATAAGAACTTGAAAGCAACAAGATACCGAAGTTACTGTAATTTATTTTCTGCAGAGGGCCATTTCGACATTTTTTGTCTCTCCAATGCAGATTAAAAAAACGTATCAAGGCTGATAGAGAACAAACGCCAATAAAACCTAAATTGAAACTGAGGTCTTTACACGAGAGATTGTCCTTAGTTTTCACCAAAAGTTTCCAAATTAAGATATTGCAAGTTTCCAAATAAAATCGGTTTTCGAGCCAATACCGAGTACTGACTTCCTACATTGGTGAATACCGTCGGGGGCTAACAGGTCATCAGCACGGCATCGGCTCAGTGGTAACTAATAACAAAATACCGAAGTAACTGTAAAGATAACTATTTTCTGTAGATAACAAATTATGTCCATTCAGTGAAGATGAAATAAAAACATTTAGAAGACCATAAGCCAAAATATGTATTAAGGCTGATTGAGAACAATGTCTATTTTAAATAATTCCAAATAAATCAAAATATTTATTTTAAGCTTTCTGTTAAATGATTTGCATATCGCATGTAATATTTTCTCACGCAGCGAAAACATTTGATCTGAAGTCGCATCAACACAAATCATTACAACAATTAAAGAATAGTAACATGTGGGCACTATAAAAGGTGGTTAGAATGAAATATGGAAATAAAAAAAAAGTAAAATACTCAAATTTTAAAAGTATGTTAGTGAATCCATATGAGGAATTCTCTCAAGAACATATATACCATAACTGAAATATACAGATATTTTACGAAAGGGTATGGAGTAAATGTACATTAGACCATATATAACACATATATGTTAACTCCAACAGCAATAATTTTAATGAGCTGTATGGTTATTTCGGAAATTAATTCCTCATCAGCACTAGAACCCAAACAAAGGAAATCTACAATTTAAAAAAAAATGTTTAAAATGCACATATCTCTGGCAAGGGGAATCTTTTTACAGACTCCACACTGTAGGAGAGACAATCTTGAAGGAGACTCCAATCCTGAATTAGCAATGAAAGGAGTAAATGCACACGAGAGACAAAGTCTCTAAAAATACAAGGTAAAACTTAGCAATGGAACAACGCTTTTAAGGTTTCTCTTCATCTTGAAGTCACCATCAGACATTCAACAATGAGATTTGCACATACCTGACAGTAAGTTTAAGACGGCCCAAAGCACTGGTTTGAGCGAAATTCTATGTCTATAGAATATAGTTTCACAAGAAAAATATCAAGGAGGAGATCATAAATTAAAAAGAAAGATCCCAATCTTGAAATATTTTTATGTTGATTACATTTATCTCTCTAATTTGTCTATTTTGTTGTTTTGTTACCAAATGGTTTATGTCCGTCTGGTAGTAGGCAGATTGATAGTCCTTTAGTGTATCATCGACCCATTTGTTCTGTCATTTGGTCCAGACACTTAAACAATCATTTACAAAGTTTCCTATCTAATGTTCACAAACTTTAAAAAAAACTAAGGAATATCTCCCTCGTTCATAGCCCTGTCCTTGCCTAATAAAAACTTCAATTATGATATTTTGTCGTTCTGGTCAATTTTGAGATCGGTCCAAGCTATTAAAAATTGAGTAATACCCCTGCAAATAAGTTAATTTCATATCTTGCATACTGATCGGTAAATATTTTTCTTTTTTGGGTATTCAAATCCAAGTACTGACCTGACAGTCCTACAATAATTTTTCAGAACAGTAAATCAATTTTCCCTCCGATCATATCGTACAATAACTTAAAATATTTATGAATGAAAAATATAACTCCTATCGTATGATACAGGAAGCAATTTCGGGGGTATATTGTGTATCTTTGTCATTTTGTTTTCCATGAAGACATCAGAATTCTAGTTTAAACTACAGGAAGCTTTATTGTTTTGAATTGTAAGTCAATCATTTCCCCCTTTCCTTTAGTTGTTATACAAAAATCGTCATATATATTCGTTCAGCTATCATGAAATTCAAACATTATTTTATCATTATATTTTATTCAGTCGTTTAGTACGATATTAAATACTAAAGTAAGGAAAAAAAATTGTGGTATTTCTAATTTTCAGTGTTGGAAGAAAATCTTTAAAATAATTCCTTCCAATTTCAGTAAATACTGATTTTACCACGGATCGGCCCCTCTATGCCAAACATTTTACCGTGAGCGACAGCAAGGGGTAAAATATCAAAATAAAGATCCATTTCGTGGTAAATAAATTCAGTATATATTCAAGTACTCAAGAATTGCGATTCTAATAGGACAAGTAATGTAAATTAACGGAGAAAAGCACTCCAAGGTAAAGACAAAGAATTGCCTCTGTACTAATTAAATTCATTACCAGAATTGGGACACATATACAAATAAATAAAGAATAATGGCAGTTTTGTTTTAGATACGCAAAATATTGTCGACAAGAATGGACGAGCCCTCTTGTGGATGAGTCTATTTTTAGGAGCAATATTTGAAACTTCTATTATTTTTTTTTTGGTAATTAACTAAATTATTTGATAGAACAAATATTTGAAAATGAAAATCAATTTTCAAGAAATCGGGAAATTGACTATTGATTAGTTAAAGAATGTGTACGATCCTAACGTGTTTGTAGATAAATACATTGATGTGCTAATTGGCAAAGTGGATACTTTTTGCCAATATTTTCGGGAATTAGCAAATAATGAAAATATTTGCCTATCGAGATCAAACTCATACAAATTACCGATAAAGGTTTATGAATTCTAAAGCCTTATTACTCACAACTTTATATTTACAAATTAAATAAGCAATATCCCTTACACTTGAAATTGATTTTCTGTTGGCATTTTTTCGGATTGTGAAATGTCTGAAATGCCTGTACCAGGTCATGATTATTGCGGTTGACATTTTTCTACTGTAGTTTTTGCATTTGCTTTGTCTTTTTTGGATTTCGGCTCTTGACTATTTTTTTTCGGTAATTAAGTTATTATCCTCATTTATCAGACGATAAAAACACGATATGAATCAAGTTTTTGGTTGTTTACAAGTATGTTGCTGTAAAAAAATAAACATTTTCAGTCGTGGTATCAATTTAAGAGGCTGTCCGTGAAATAGAGTTGATAAATAAATTATGATTAAATGATGGATTACATAATAAAAAAAAAGTCTAAAATGTTCATATTGGTCTATCGAATGAGTTGAGAGTTGTAGACTTAAAAGTAGAAAGAAAGCTAAGGACAAACCAACTTGCGGACGAATAAGCACATCGATTACTCTACAACACCCACTTCACAGAGGCCATAGAAAAAATGACGATAATTTTGGTTTTCTACACGAACATTTGAGAAATAAACCATGGCTGTTTTACTTTATTGTCATCTAGGGATTGAGTTTTTTCTGCAAATATTTTATTCCAAGCGTCAACAAAACAACAAAAGGCCATGTTAAAATAACATGGAAAAAAGGCCATGCTAAAATAACAATAAAGTTCTTATTAGCTGAACATTGTTTATTGCTGTTCTGGTTGTTTATTGCTGTTCTGGTAGGATATTTTATCAGATTCAAAGCGAACGTTTTGCAACCACATGTTTGGAAATATGACTTCAATAAGCACAAACACGACCTCGATAAAAGGATACACACACTAAAACACTTCAAGGAAACCGTCTCTTATCTATCTGACGATTCTTTTTTTTTTTGGTTGCTTTTTTTCTTTTTTCGTTTTTCTTTATTATGTTTTTAAAGCTTTGGAAGTTCTGTGCGTACTATGGGTTTGCATTTGCATAAACATTTCATTCTCAAGAGCAGAACATGGCTCCCAGCCTGATAGACCTCTTTCCTATGTTCCATTCGGGTTGCAATTGTTGGTGTAGTGCAAAACCCCACACCATTATGTATCAAAGTTTAAATATACTTTGTCTTTTCGTGCCAGGGAAGACCGTTGAAAGTGTGTTCCATAAGGTTTAATTTCAAAACCTTTACACCTGCTAATGGTCATCTTGGACACAGTGCGAACATGCCAAACACCATTTCTAAATTATGTTTTAAATATCATGGTAAGCAAATTTGGTTCCAATTGGTAGATGGTAACAGAAGGGAGATATTTGAATACGATCTTCACAGGTTTCAGTGTTAGAATATGGATTTTTCGCGAGGCCACATTGGATGATATATGGCCATTTTTAGGAGAACAGACAAGGCCTTCCTTTCAAAGTAGAAGATCTTGAATGTTTTTGTATAGGGTCCGATGTTTCTCTTGAATAAGGCTTGATTACTTTTGAAGGAATTTATTCAAGGACTATTGTGATCAAGTTTGAAGTTTAAGAGGTTTATTTGCTTCACTGGAAAAAAAATAATTGGTTTCCTCATAAGGCCCAATAAACAGTGCTTTCCGTTTGCAGCCATCTAAGATGAGATGCTGATGTGCTGGTGGCCATTTCAAAATTACTAATGGTAAGGACCACTGCGATCTAGTTTAGATGTAATTAGCATATTAGTTTAAAATGTGAATAGATGTAATTAGCAAAGCAGTTTAAAGGGGAATATCTTTGAACGGTTATACATCAGGGATTATTATCTAAATGCTTCGGGCGGCCATCTTGAATCTTGGTTGAGATGTGAACTCTCTGTGTTCTATCTTTAAAGAAGTCCATCTCCGTGTGTGGATCATCTTTCCTAAGTTTCGTTTCAGCTGGCTCCGTAATTTAAGAAGGAGGACCTTTGAAGGGAAAACTTACACAAGACAGACGGAAGGACAAATGCACATATTTTTCAGGTTAGTAATTTGGAGTACTAAAATTCAAAATGATTATCATAGCACCCTTTTTTTCAATCCACAGTGTCGCGGTTGCATTGACAAGACCTAAATCTGTAGCCCTACGTTGCTTTATATTTTTGCCACTCACGGTGCTTTAAAATGCATAGAGATGCCTGTTCATAATCGCTTAGTTTTCCATGTCCTGTTTTTCATTCAAATTATTTATACATTTTTCAAATGATTCCAAATGATTTAAGGATAAAATAGATGTCATTTTGTGGACATTTCTTTCTACAAGATGGAATGAAAGGGTTGTGATCCATGAAACACCGAAACTGCCGATTGTCTCAATGTACCGTTGTTTCATTAGTGTTAGCATTTTCAGAAGGATTACCCTAACCTACCAACTGTGCTAGGGGTTGAATAGAACAATTTCAATCAAATTCTTACCTCAGATATTAATGGATTTGTACGCATCATTTCCCACAATTCCATAAGTATCTTCTCTCATGACTACTAGACGCACATTTATACCTCCTGAAAAATACATTTTTCTTCCAAATGAATATTGACATTTATTCATTTTTGGGGAGATCATTATCCTAAAAGCAAAAGTATATGAAAATCCTTTTCATTCTCCAGATGAGTCAGCTTTGATGAATTTCAATAAGCAAATATTAACATATACTTCGAAAATGAATTTCAGTTTGAAAGTAGAAAGCCTGAACCGAAAAATCATAACCTAATTGGCACTCAATTCATTATTATTGCTTCATAAATGACTTAAATTGTTGTTTTGCAATTTATAATAATAAACGATAATTTACTAATGCATATTTACCACTATAATTAAAGCTTTGGGATTAATAAAATTGTCGATAGTTTTAATAAAACATATTTGTGATTACTATGTCATGTAAAAGCATTGTTAAATTAAACAATTAGAAATCAACCTGGAGTTTATGTCTTTAATTAAGGACAGGAAGCATGGATAATATTTACCTTTTTTATTCACCTTTTTCTTCGTTTATATTTACAGACAAATTGTATTCAAAATATTGTATAATAAATCCACAATTCAGAATGTTTACTCTCATTTTTATTATCATTAGTACTGAAATATAAACAAAAATTACCGAAACTTCAGTTTATAGTTCTGTAGATGTAGCTTTAATAACTTATTTCCCTTCAGTGCAAATAAAATTCAGACTTTTGGAAGAATAAAACCAAAATGCATGAAATAGTTGATGAAGATCAAGTAACCCAAATGGCTTAAAAGTGACACCAAAAATCAGCCAATGGTAGGGCTTTGCAGGTGGATTTTATATATTCTTGGCATCAATGGCTGGGATTGTTAGCATGTTTTAATTTAAATCTTTGCCAGTTCTTTTATTATGATTGTCGACTTCAGGGTTCAAGGCAAGATATGCAATGCAATGTTTTGGAAACTCCTTATGTTCTTTAGAGTGGTTCCAAATTTAGAATTGTCTTTCTGTCTAACAATCCGATTCAGTTGGACAACTTCAATGTTCTTCTAAAAATTAATTATGGGGAAACTTGCCATATATAAATTTTAGAAAAATTGCTTAAAACTTAGGAGTATCTCCCTCTTGTATTACTCTGTCCATAGATGATTTTGGTTTTCAATTTAAATCTTGCTATTTGTGCTCCATCAGATTTGCAACTTTTTGGGTTTATGATTTTCCATTTTTTTTTATTTGATCTGCCCTGAAGAGACATTATTTGTTGAAATGACCATATGCAGAAATTAACAGTAACTCATGTATTTTGTTATTTATTACCCTTGAACGAAGCTTCTGCAGTTGGACTATTTGTCTGCTAGGGTATTAAGGAACCCAGTCGTCAGTACTTGTGTGTTGACCCCTAAATCGATTTTATCTAGAAACTTGCAATATATAAACTTCTGTCCTCGGCTGATTTTGACTTTTGGATCTTTTGTTATTTGTGCTCTATCATATTTTTTGGTTTATGGTTTTTCAAATATTTTGATTTGATCTGCACTGAAGAGACATTAGTTGTCGAAATGGCTATATGTAGAAACAAAAATTACAGTCACTTCGGTATTTTGTTATTTATTACCACTGGGCCTTTGCTGGTTGAGTGTAAGTCTCCGAGGGTATTCACCAACCCAGTAGTCAAAACTTCGGTGTTGACCCGAAAACTTGCAATATATAAATTTTAGAAAAAGTATCCATAGGTAATAAACTTAAATGTCCATATAGGCCTGTCATCCAGATAACAAGTGAGGATCAAAGTTTTTTTATGTTACACTCTACAGATTTAAGTCTGTTAATATTGCAGGATGGCCTTGCTTTGTTTTCAACCATTTTAGTGCAGTAGGGTATAGTTTTTCTGTTACTTCTAATTCATCAAAAAATTATTTGCAAAAACCCTTAGAGTCAGAGGGAATGTCTTATAATGCCAACTGAACTTTTGCTAGTGTGGTCTGATACATACTTTTCTCCTTTAGAGTAACAAGATTATCATCTGATGGCAAAAATGCTTGTGTATGGTCAGTAGGTAGCTTTGGAAATGTAAACCTACATGTTTATCCATTTTTTTTGGCATGTGAATGTGTGTGAATTTCATTACAAGCTAAGTATCATCTCATTTAATTCAGGGTATTTGGATGTAATTGACAGGATACATGGGCCTCAATAAAGGACAATGCAACATCGTCTACAGTTTCAGCAGTAGGCTTGGAGGCTTTCGGTATCCAAATTACAATGTGGACATCGGAAGATCCTAAATGCTGCAAATCGTATACTTGAAATCGTTTACTTTCCCTTTGCCTCTCAAAGCAGAATACTTATTTCATACCTGAAGTCGATGATTATGACGACCTATACTTACTGAATTTGTTCTTAGCCTTAGTGTTTTTTTTTCTTTCTAGGTTAGACTTTTGAATTGTTCATCAAATATCTTCTGTGCAGCAATTCCCTGAATCCAGTTTTTCCATTTCAGTTCTGAAGATGATGAGGACAGGAACCAAACACACACTCTTTTTTTCCGGAATATCATACATAATTTTAAATATAATAATTTCTTGCTTATGTCGTACTTTCTTATTCCCTACCTGGTGTCTTTAGGTTTTATTGTTTCTTTGTAATCTGTTTTAGCCTTCCTCATGTCAATGCCAATGGAATCATAAATTTATTTAGATTCATTTTTTTTTGTACAAAACAAAATTATTCTGTACTTGAAGCAAATCGGTCATCAGGGGTTAGTATTCGGGAATTGAAATTTTGTTTGAGAGGAAGTTTAGTGTTTCTTTAGGCACCTATTCCAAAATCTTCCCCTGAGAAAAGATGAGGAAATGACATGACTTCACTTCCACAATGAGAATGAATTCCAATGGGTTTTTGCCTCGTGCTGGAATATTATTTAAGATGAAATCAGTACTCATATCTTTTAGTTGTAAGGAAGAGCCAAATGGAAAATAAGCTTTTGTCTGCACATATTTTACAAAGTCAGAATTTTCCATCCTGATGTTTCTCTTCATTTAGATTTTGTTCATCACCACAGTCTTTAATTACTTGGTAACTCAGACTCATTCTCTGTATAAAGTACATTCAAATTTCCCCATAAAATGGCATCTTCTGCTAAGCGATCATCTTCCCGGTTCAATATTACAACATCCTAGTATTGAGGAATAATTTCGAGCTTGTGCAAACCCTTCTGATTTTCCATTGTTCAATAGAAATTAGGAAAACATGACCTCTGCGCTCACGTTAACGTTTGAGTTCTACTGTAATAACTGCTGGGAATGACGGAATTCTTGAAAGCATACCACATGATCCATCAGAGTTGCATGAAACATTTTCTACATTGCCATGACTTCTTTTAGCTTCCCTTATTGAATACTTTTTTTATGAGGGGTAGTATCTTATTGTTATTCATTAAGCTCTCTTTTAATCTAGTCAAATCTCAAAATTCTACGGCTTTCTCACAAAATCTTTTATCATTTCCAACTGATTCTTGGGCATGTTGTTTTTCTTTAAGTGCCCAAGGGATGTGTTGCATATATAATGCTTTCCACCATTAGAAAATTTAGACGTCATACCTACATCTTTACTGTTTATATCTAAAGTTACGTAGCCTGATTCATCAAGCAAAGTTGACTTCTCTTAATAAAGTAGTCTATGGCAACAGCGACGAATATACTGTGGTCAATGTTTGATAGACTCTTATAATGTTTTAAGCATGTTGCACTCTAAAAGTCTTCAGTTTCATCCCTTTTTCAGACTTGCACTTTTTGTCTTGATTACTGTGAAAGAACTATTGTTCTTGGGGTTCGAATTTTCGTTGATTTCGTGGTCACTGAATATCAGAAATTTTCTAGCAGGTATCACGTGAGATCTTTCTTTTCAGGGTTTTTGTCTTTTATTACACATTTCAGTTTCCTTGCTGTCCGTTCTTTTTTTTCTGGATTTATTTTGACCCTTCCTTGTTTTGCTGAATATGAGATAGTTTCCTGATTGGGTATCATATATGATCTCTTTAATATTTTGCGATTTGTATCTTTACCATCCTGTGCAAATTTCTCGTCAGATAACATTGGTGATATGTCAATAATTTTTTTTGTCTCTGTTATAGTTTTCTTCCATTTTTTGATGCAAATTCTATTTTTCTCAGTCTTTGCATTCTTTCTCTTGCCTTCAAATTTTCTATTCTTTTTTCATAAGAAATTTTGCCGTGTCCAAACTTTAACGTTCTTGATCCTTCTTATATTGATCATATCTGTTACAATTTACTTCCTTCGTTTACCATTTTGTGATATTGTTATTTCATTATGACCATCATCAAAAAGAGTTTCCTTTGAATGTACCTTGCGATTCAAAATATTTGTCAATAAGAGTATTTTTACTTCTTGATTTTTCATTGACTTCTTAACTATCTATATAATCATATATCTCAGAACCCAGTTCCTTGCTCTGATTTACGTTGTCACTTTGTGACCAATGTCCTACTTTCTTTCTTCTAATCTTTGTAAATTTTGTTCTTTCTTTCTTGTGTTACTGACCATAGAGTTCCAATGTGCTTCATATGTTTCATTTCTTCTAGTGTCTTATTCTGTCATATTCTCTACTTCAACTGTATTTCCATAAATATTCAATCTCTTACCAAATATTCTTTATTCGTGATTCTCCTCTTTTATCTTCTATTATAATGATATACTATTACTGTATCTGAATTTGAGATGTTTTTTTGTAGAATACTCGGATAAAGAATGAAAATCACTATTTGAATAATGTTCTCTTGTAGAATCCTTGCTGTAAGAGTGGATATCTCTATTTGAATCATTGTCTCTTGTAGAATCTTCGGTTAAGAATCTGTATCTCCATTTGAATCATTGTCTCTTGTACACACTCGGTGAAAGAATGAATATCTATATTTGAATCGTTGTCACTTGTAGAATCTTCGATGTAAGAGTATATATCTCTATTTGAATCCTTATTTACTAGGATTAAAAGTTCGGTGTAAGAGCTAAAGTCTATATTCAAATTATTCTCTCTTGTAGCATTCCCGGTGTAAGAATGAAGCAATAGCAGGTGTAACTATTCATACAGAGGCTGTATACCAATTTTCAAACCATTACCTTCACTAGAAGCTGAGTAAATGCGACAAAAAATTCATGTTGATCTACATATAGTAACAAAGTCCACAAATCGTGCATTAAACATGAAGTACATGTCCGACTTGCCTGCATACGAAGATACATCACAACTAAATACAAAGAGGCTACATATAACTTCAAGTAACATTGAGAAAAAATGTTAAGTAATTTTCAAATCAATACCTCCACTAGTATCTGAGAAAAATGCAACGGAAAATTTACACTGAACTGCGTGAAACAGGAAGTACATGTCAGAAATGACTGACGATAGGAGGTTCCTTTCAACTAATCACCTAGAGGCTGCATAATAATTTAAAGTTAATCATTCCGGAAGAAATTAACGAAGGGAAGATAACAGGAAACACCTACAATGACCGGAAATTACAATCACATGCTACAACCCACCACGAAACTGCGCAAAAAACACCAATAAGCAGACAAAAGACAAAGATATATAACGATAGGAATCTAGAATGGCCAGACTTGGAAGGCACTAGTTGGAGCTAGCGTTAAACCGGTTTATGGGTACTCAAACCTCCTTTTTTTAATCCCGTTTTCCGTTTCCATAGCTGGAAAAATTGCGACAACTCGTGTTTCAGTATGTTTTGATACTCAATCAAGACTGATACAAACAAAAAATACCTGTCAGAGAAGACCATCAATACGAGGTTCCTTAAAACAACTATTGCAAATAGGAAAAATGAAAGGATATGGAGTGAATGTACATGTGACAAAAACGCACACGATACATAGAAAACTCAAGTTTATCAAGGACATGGCTTTTATTCCTGTCTACATCTTGATGTCGCCTGAGGGTCTTCAACAAGAGGTGAACAATATTCACCCCCTCGAGCGAGATCAAGAAGGCCCCTAGCGTGCACATAAGTGATATTCTTGACAAAAATCATAGCAAGGTCACTTTTCAAGTCAATTCTTCCAGTAAAAGCGGAGAAAATGCGACAAAAATTTATGGGTAACTGATTTGAAACTAAGCCCACATGGCGTCAAATAAAAGGTAGAAAGGGTTAACAGTATTGAGTTTATTACAACTACCCATTCAAAGACTGCATACCATATTTCAGATAAATCCCTCTGGAGAAGGTGAGAAAAATGTGACATAAATTATTTGCGGACGAACGGACGGACCACCGAACGTGAGAAATGACAGTCGGACATTATGAATGCAGTTTACCAACTCTCTTTCAAGTGAGGGTATAACATCAGATTTCTTTGGTGTCAAAATTTTGCAAAAGGATGTGCCTTGGAAAGAAATGCAAATCAATGGAATGTATGACTTTTTCTTCACGACTGAATCGGGTACTTTTAGTGCATTAAGAATTGTCTGCATCTCTATCTAAAAGTTTGGTCAGTGTATCTTACATTTTCTGCATAAATGACTTTCAGGTAACTAATATACCATTGTGGAAAAAATATTGTGCCTAAGATCTGTGATATTATGCAAAGCCCATATCCAGAATGTCATGCATTATAAACCAAGGATCTTTACTCATGGATAAGCTATTAATACACCTATTACAAATCAAAGAGCAGATTGTTCATCATTTTACTCCATACCCATTAATGTCCCTATGAAAAATTGGATCTATCGGTCATTTTTGGATAAATTTATATGTATGCTAATGTTGCTCACCCTTTTGGTTATCTTTTATTGAACTAAGGTATTATTTAATTAATAATTTAGACAATTTTGGTTAAGTAATTTCTGAAATGTTCTTTGAATAGTTTTCCATCAGATCTAAAATTTAATTTTAATGTTCACTACTGGCAGCCATCTTTGATTACATCTCTACATTCAGACAAATCAATTGCAACCAGGCATTGAAACAGGTGTAGTGTTATAAACACCATAATAAACCCAAGGTGGACAAAATTAACAGTTTGTTGGGTTATATAGACAAATATAGCGTATCCACCAGACGAGTCAACATAATAAAGTGTAAATCAAGAAAATGTGTGTTAGGACATTGTAACAAATGACCTCAGCCAATTGGGCATAAAATAAGTTACCTTCCACTGAATTGTGGTGGAATCAGGAAGTATTAGTTGTTACAGATGATTGTTTGATAAATTTTGGACCTTAACAAAAATATTCCAACTAAAATTGCTGAAGGTTAAATTATATGTCAGTTTATAAAATTACCTATGAATTATGTAGTTCTTATAATTGTGATTTAATTCATGAAACATCCCTATAATGTAATGTGTAGTTGTAAAGAAATAAATCTAAACACACAAATTTAATGTCATTCAATCCTGAAAAGTTGGGTAAATGTCACGGAAGTGTCCAACAATTTGGAACTTAAGACACTGTTGCCCTGTGCAATTTAATCGTGCATTAGAGATAACGAGTAGAATACAGGGTAGGTTTGATTTTCGGGCCGGAACAGTAATATGACAGCTTTTCCTATGTGACGTCATATTTGAATGACAAATACAAAACGTCATATTTCGTTTACTTTGCCGAAAATTTATTCCCTTTTCCTGTAAATAATGTTTAATCTGGAAACTTTGCATGATATATCCCTTAAAAGCATGGTGGCATATACATATTTTTTATTGTAACCAATAAATTAAATCATAATTTATCTGTTCACAAATTCATCAAATTCTCATCGATTAAATGTTATATTCTATTAAGCTAAAAAAATGGCTGAAAATGAGCAAACTTTGATCTCAATTCTAGAAAAGGCAAGCATGGTGAGTCATACTTTTTATTACAGATTTCGGGTTAGTAGGATTGGTTCTTCTTTTGTGCCGACTTAAAACAAAATCTCATGGATATAAATATTACTGTCTGTCTACCTTAATATAATTAATTTGATACAACATCATACTGATATGTTGTGTAATTCTAGAGAAATGGATTTAAAACACAAAATCTCACAAAAGTTCCTCAGGCATAAAATATAGGTCAAAGTCACTTAATTATAAATGATTCGGGTAGATTCATTTGATGAAACATCATGTCTTATAATGAGTAGATGTTGAGAAATGGACTTTCCATATCCTTTTATTCACCATTAAATGCAAATTTTCACAAAAGTCATTCAGCATAAAATGTAGATAGGGACCAATTGTTGAGGAAATCACTAGTTCTCCTTAAGATGAATATTATAGTGAAATATCATGATGGTACTATACAAAATAGTTCAGAACAGACTTAACGGTAAATGTAACCAGTCACTGAAGCATAAAACGTAGGTCAAAGCCACTTAACGGTCAATGATCTGGGTAGTACTCATTAAGACAATCAATTTGAAAAAAAACATAGTCTTATAATTTGTGGCTGTTGAGAAATGGTTTAATTGCAAAAGTTAACCAGAGTCACTCAAGCATGAAATGTAGGTCAAAGAGTCAAACTATATAGTGAACTATGTAGTTCTATTAAAGATCTACCTACTGGCCTACTATCATTGTACCTCTTACAATTTCTGAGAAATGTACTTAAAGGCACAACTTAATCGGGCGTACAGAAGTATGGACATTGGGAAGGACAGACAAGGGTAACACTATATGCCCCTTCCACATTTGTGAGAGGGCATAAGAAAGCAAGAATGGTATGAATTTAATAAACATGGAAAAGGATAATGTACAATGGAATTATGAGTTTTTTGCTACATTTGTTAGCCTTATGACATCCAAATCCTCATAGCAGTATAATAAACAGACGGTAATGAATTTAAACTAAAAACAGATAAAAATAAAAACCTTTATTTCAAAATTTTACACCCCTTTTTTTTCTTTGAAGCACTTTTCATTAACAATACATACAACAAGCCAGTAAATAGTATGAAATTTAAACAATACTTCATCATCTTCTCTGTAACAAATATCATTTTTAAGTATATTTCCCCTGAAAAAATCATTTATAGACATGTGAATTTGTTATAACATTGTATTCCTATATTTTAATTAATCAATTCATGAAAAAAAACAACCATTCAAGAAAAAGTTCTTGTAAAAATCATATTAGATTACATCTCAAACAAAATTATACTAAATAAGAGGCTTACATGTAAACATTTCTCACTCAACTTAATATCTATATGTATGCTTTGCCAGATATAATTTTATGTCTGTACTATTTTTTGAGATAACAATAACAATAATTTACCCTTATTTTCTCATTACCACCAGGGGTAATGTTTATGACCTGATAAAAAAACAAAGATAATTGCAGAAAATGTGTCATGCATTGTTCCTTGAAAATTTCAGTTTGATCTACCCTACAGTTATATACATTTGGATTCATTACAATGAAGAATTAAAAGAAATAGTTAATGATGGACATCAACAATATTTATTTTGATACTAGTAAACCAGAATTTAAAGTCATGATATACATTTTAAAGAAAAAAAAACTTAAGAAAAATGCAATGTCCTCATTGCATTTCTCAGGCATAAAACAGTTAAATAATTTTCAGAGGTTAAAATATTTGAGTAGGAGGGCGTGAAATTCTACGAAATTGTTTATAATGGCTTTTATTCATTTGTAAAATTGCAACACAAAAAACTATCAAAAAATTGAAATTCTGCTAATAAGTATTGAATATTCCTAAAATTAACTGTCCTTGAAATGGCATGAGCTAAATAAACAAGACGTGTTATGTGAAACACTTATGCCCCCGAGTAGAAGTACAGAAGAAACATTTAGCAACTTTGAACAATGAATGTCCTTCTGACATAATAATTTGTAGAAATACATTCTTGTATCAACTGAAAAGTTTAATCACATCAAATGGTGATTGCAATTGAAGGCAAACACAGAAGTCGCCCAAATGAACCCCTCCAATCATTATCCAAGCATTATTAAAAAACAACCCCCACCCCCCTATTTGGAATATTTATAGTCAACTCAGTGTGTTCTGTCTATCAGTGTTATCAGTACTTTGATTACACCAGGAATCATCAATACTGGTTCCCCAAAGGTGGAGGAATACAAAGAAGAGAAAAAAATGAAATAATAGATATTTTAGCAACATCCCTCATCATTGATATAAATAATACATATATAAATACCTGTAAAATGAAAGTGAATAAATAAATAAATATGCTGAATGATTTAAAAAATTTTTTTACAAAAAAAATTCTACAGATATCAAGAAACATTTTGTCATAAATGAGTTTAATTTCTATATATATGAAATAAAACAAAAATATAATTTCATTTTTCTGGTGAAATTTTACCGGACAGTCACATACCAAGGTCAAGGTCAAAGGTCTAATATTCTGGTACCAACTGAAAGGTCTCTCCACAAGGAGAACACATGCAAACTATGAAAGCCCTATCACTTACCATTCAAAAGATATGCTCAATGTTAAAGTTTTTATGCAGTTGTTAACAGGCAAAGGTCAAGGTCACAAGGTCAACTTTTCTGGTACCAATTAAAAGGTCTTGCCACAAGGAATGCACATGCAAAATATGAAAGCCATATCACTTACCAATCAAAAGATATACCCAATGTTAAAGTTTATTATTTTTTTTCAAAAAGTTCATCACATGTCAAGGTCAAGGTCACGAGGTCCAAAATTTTGGGGTGGATAGAAAGGTCTCTCCACAAGGAATACACATGCAACCTATGAAAGCCCTATCACTTACCATTCAAAAGATATGCTCAATGTTAAAGTTTTCATGCAGTTATTCACAGGCCAAGGTCAAGGTCACAAGGTCACATATTCTGGTTCCAATTAAAAGGTCTTGCCACAAGAAATGCACATACAAAATATGAAAGCCATATCACTTACCACTCAAAAGATATATCCAATGTTAAAGTTAAATATTTTTTTCAAAAAGTCCACCACATGTCAAGGTCAAGGTCACCATGTCCAAAATTTTGGTATCGTTTGAAAGGTCTTGCCACAAGGAATACACATGCAAAATATGAGAGCCCTATCACTTACCATTCAAAAGATATACCCAATGTTAACGTTTTTGTGGACAAACAGACAAACAAACAGACAGACCAAAAACTATATGCCCCCAAATCTTCCATTCACAGGGCATAAAAACCATGCTGTAGCAAAAAGAAGTAAGTCAATGCTATTATTTTTTTTGTGTTGAAAACATCTTTTTCATGTCTAATAACAGTATGCTAAGATATAAGTGATGTACAAAATGTTTAAAAAAATTTAGACAAAGTATAAAAACTATTGAATGTAAATCATATGCAATGACACCCTTATTAATAAGTTTTAAGAAGTAATCTTACCGAGAAATCTGTGAGCCAATGCCAGTAGTGATACTATGCTCTTGGCATTCTTCAAGTAAAAAGTGCACAAAGCCATAAAGTCATTAGTTCAATATGACCAAAAAAGGGAGTCACAGAGAAGGACCTCTCTCAAGCACCCTACGAAATATCAAATGCTATGATGAGCATTTGCAGAGAAAAAAATGAGATGAAAATGTTTGATAAACAGACAGACAGATGGACAAAGGTAAAACAGTATATCACCTATATTTCAGAGTGGAGTAAAATAAACCTGTTTCACATGAAAACCTCTATAAGTCACATAAAAAATTGTGGTCCTTATTGCCTTTGGCATTGAATCACAGAGATTGTCATGGTATTGTGTCATAAATAAATAATACTGAAATCTGAACTACAGTAAAACCTCTTTAATCTGACACAGTTGAAAACCACAAAAACATGTCATATTACAAAAAAAAAATTAAAAATACATAAGTTAAAAAATTTAGTACAAATACTTTTTTACACCCCAAACATTGTGTTATATTTTAATAAGATGTCAAAATATAAAAAAAAGAAAATGGGTCCATGGGACACGGATGCCCCTGCCATACAGATATATATCGGAAAGCAGAAAGTAGATGAGTGACGGACTTGAAAAGAGGAGACACAGTACAACTCATCATACCAAAGCTTCATACCAAATATCAAATTATTCCTGCATACACAAGCTGAGAAATCCTTGACCAAAATTTGGGATGTACAAACGGATGGACGTATTGACGGACTGACATACAGACAAGGGTCAAACTTAATGCCCCCCTCCCTAACGGCAGGGAGGCATAAAAAAACCTAAGGCATTTGACTTGAAAATTTCCACTTCATATGTTTATAGAAAAAACAGTTATAGTTTAAAGATATCTGGATTTATCATATAATAAAAATAAAGGGCTTCGCTGAGCACAGCATGATACGACCGCAGCATGTCGACCACTGAAATTTGAACAAGTGTAATTTAAAGTGAGTATGGACACAATAAGGAGATTGACCTTGTAATTAGCTGGACACAAACTAGTGAAAATAAAAATTAGCCCTTATGACTCCTTCTGATTCCTCTTTGACCCCTTATAGCTCAGAAATGGTAAGAGCTACGTCAAATCCATTGACATAAATTGAAAGCTTATATCAAGAGGAATCCAAAGAAAAAAATCCCATCGAAATCTGATGAAAAATAAAAATTTTAGGTAATCTGCATGTTTGCAATTTTTGCCCCTCTGGGCCCTCATAGCTTGGAAAAGAAACAAGTTATCAAAAAAACTGATGGTGCAGCACTATGTTAATTTTTCATCAGGAATCCATTGCAAAATACTGCATCAAAATCGGACTAAAAATAAAAAAAATTTAAATTTTGGAAATTCGCCCCTTTTTGGCCCATTTATCTTGTGAACGGTACATGCCACATGAAATCCGTTGCATATAATTGATTGGAAATTTCCTCAGGAACACATTGAAAGAAACCCAAATAATAAAGATTCTACAGTCAAATACAGTCAAATATGTGAAAACGAAAAATTTAACCCTTTTGGCCCCTTTTTTTTAAAACGGGCGGGACCACAATTACCAAAACTTAGCAAAGCCTTCCTTTTGTGCCAAGGAACATTGTGTTAAAATTTCATAAGGATTGATCAACTGGAATTAAAGTTATTGACCAAAAACAAAAGTGTCTACAGACGATGACAACGACGACGACGACAGCACCATACCATTATAAAACCGCAAAAATTTTTGCGGTCGTATAAAAAGGCACATTTAGTCCACAAAGTTATTAGGTCTATTCCAGAAAAAAATAGAGCTGTCGCTGAACGCAGCCATTTCTACTCCCAGCTATGAAACCTGAGGCAATATGACAAGTGTGAATTTAAGTGTGTTTGGACACAATACAGTAGTAGACACAGAAAATATGTGGACACAATGATATATCTCCCCCCTTTTTTCCAGAAAGTATTCAAAGATGTAATATTTCCCCTCCAAAATTTCTGGGAGCACCCATATAACTGCATGCACATCTTCAGGTGGTGTACTACAACTGTGTAACATTTCATCAAAATCCAAGCAGCCATTTAGGAGAACATGCACTTACAATGTGCAACCCCCCTTTTTGCCAGATAGTATTCAAAGACGATTTATTTCCCTTTCAGGCAGCACCCATATTACTTCATGTACATCGTCAGATGATATACTACAACTGTGTAACATTTTATCATTTTCCCAGCACCAGTCTTTGAGAACATGCACTGACAAGGTTCGTCCCCCTTTTTTTCAAGAAAATATTCAAAGCCAAATAATCTCCCCTTCAAAATTTTGGGCAGAAATTATATAACTTCATGTACATCTTCAAGTGGTGTTCTATAACTGTGTAACATTTCATCAAAATCCAAGCATCCGCTTAGGAGAACACGCGCTGACAAGGTCCATCCCACTTTTTGCAAGATAATATTCAAAGACGAATACATGGATGGACGGACAGACGGATCGACAGGGTGATTCATATATACCCCCAACTTTGTTTTCGGAGTGTATAAATATATGGGGAGTGTTGGAATACTTAGAATGTGGGCGATGGGTACAGTAGCAAAATTTAGTAACCTAAAAAACACTAAAATATTGAATTTTATTGCATGGGTGGTGGCTGCTAAAAAAGGTGACTTCTAACCCCCCTTCCCCCATATATTTATTTCTGGAATATCCCTTATCATAGCTGCATAAATAAGAGACCAGGTCACTTTGGGTAGACAAACACTGATTCATGGTGCATTCATTTGCACATTTGAAAAATGAAGAGTTGGATAAGAGTTGGTTGTGATTTTCAGGCCAGAGCACTCATTTGACATCTTTTCTTTTGAGAAATCAAAATAGAATTACACATGTGAAACATCCTTCGTCCATTTCATCCATTTTGTGTTTTCTCCTTTCCCCCAGAAATAATATTCACTATGGAAAGTTTGTAAAATACCAACATAATAGCATGATGACATACATTGTTTTTTACTTTTAATCCATAGTTTTGTGGTTTCAACAGTGACCTGTAATTTTTATAAGTAACAAATATCATGGCATAAAGAAAATCCATAATAGATTTCTGAAGTTATTCCCTCACATAGAGATTTTCATTATCATTTCTATGTAAATCTTAAATTTTCATCTTAAGTTTTTTGCACTTAAATGAACAGTGATTCCCCCCTTTTTTAACATTTTGAAAATATAACAGTTGTGTCACAACACAGAATTCCATTATAAGAAATAATAAATAACCTTCACACTCCTTAATAATATGTTGATGTTTAACAATATTACTGCATCATGACCATCATTTTATTAGTTTTGTTGTGTTGTCATATATTCCAACATGGTGACTTATTCAGTTTACTTCGATTTTGAACAACTTGATAGTAATTTCTTGCAAATTTAATTTTCAGTTCATTTTTATGTCAATTTGATTAGGGCATCTAATGATTACAAAAAAGAAAACAAAAATTGTATGTTATGTCAAATAGTTTGACTGTGTGAATAATTTGATTATAGACGCTGTTTTGATTATAATATGTTATTATCTAACTATGAATAAATGCAAAGCTTACAATGATGTCTAGTAATTTGACTAGAAATTTTAATAATCTGATTCAGAAAATAAATTTTTGGCCATGATGTCTTATAATTTGTATCTAATATTAAGATAATGTTTAGGCCATACAAAATTAATTAATTGGTTCTCAGGCAATTTTTCATTTAAAATGATGAGGGAGGGAGGTGATTTTTTTTATCTTTTTATTTGCCAAAAAATAGATGAGGCAGCTTTTTACATTGTAAAAACCACCAAAAATGTAGTGAGGGAGGTGATTTTTTGTTTTTATTTTATTGAAATGGCAAAAAATAGGGTCAATGAGGGGCTTTTTTCAAGCCTTAAACTAGATGAGGGAGGGCCTGTGAACCAATAAATTATTTTTTCATGGCCTTACTGATTATTTTATTTTATGGCCTGACAATATTTCATTACCATGTTTTCTAATAATCTGACAATGTCATTAAAGAATTTGACTAAATTTACAGATCATGATTTCTTATAACTATCTCTATTGACTACTACATCTATAATTTGCCTATGCTTATTGAGAGCATGATGTCTAATAATTTGTTTACGGTAATACAAAAAATATATTTATGTACTATGTTGTATACTTAACTTTTTATTACGTAAACAATTTGACTAAGTTTACAGTTAATGATGTCATATCATCTGACTAATGTTTACTGAGACCACAATGTCTGATAATTTGACCATTTTGTCCCATAAATTGACTATGTTTCTTGCCTATGGTATCTTATAATTTGACAATGCTGACTATAGGGCTGGTAGTCTAGTTCAATTTTGAAACTGCCCAGCACATAAATTGTACATAGAAGTTGCATATTTACAATAAACAGCTGCGCCAAGAGCGCATGATACGCCCGTCCCCACTTTAAAGCAAACTGATTAAATGATTCTTGAAATTAAAAACTCCATATGAACAAACATGACAAGGGACTTCCGATATATATCAATTATTTCATCTGATGTTAAACAGTCAAAAATGTATATTGTTTTAGGGGTAGTGATGTCTTAAAATAAAAGAATATCGATGTGTAGACAGAAATTGCAATTTCATACTTTTTTTAAATAATCAAAGTACTATAACTGTGGAACGAAAAATCCATCGACAAAATAAAACGATAGGGAGCTTCCTCTCGTCATACCCAACAATCCTGAAAAGTTTCAAGAAAAATGATCAAAGTGTTCTCTAGTTAGAGAACGACATGTGGACGAAAATTGCAATTTCAAGCTTTTTTGAAATAATCAAAGTCCTATAACTCTGTAACGAAAAATCCAACAACAAAATAAAACAATAGGGAGCTTCTTCTCGTCATACCAAACAATCCTGCAAAGTTTCAAGAAAAATGATCACAGCATTCTCTAGTTAGAGTACGACATGTGGACGAAAATTGCAATTTCAAGCTTTTTTCAAATAATCAAAGTCCCATAACTCTGGAACGAAAAATCTGACGACAAAATAAAACGATAGGGAGCTTTCTCTCGTCATACCCAACAATCCTGCAAAGTTTCAAGAAAAATGATCAAAGCATTCTCTAGTTAGAGTACGACATGTGGACAAAAATTGCAATTTCAAGCTTTTTTCAAATAATCAAAGTCCCATAACTCTGGAATGAAAAATCCGATGACAAAATAAAACGATAGGGAGCTTTCTTCCGTCATACCCAACAATCCTGCAAAGTTTCAAGAAAAATGTTCAGAGCATTCTCTAGTTAGAGTACGACGTGTGGACGGACGGACAGACACCGGTATACCATAATACGTCCCGTCAAAGACGGGCTTATAAAAATGAATGACGTTTCAAGCAAATCTTAGGATGTCACAATCTTCAAACGTCATGTTTGGGCAGGAAACCTTTTAAAATTTAAATTTTATCTTGAATTCTCAGGGTCACATGACGAGACTTACAGACCCACTTAAGTCTAAATAATTTGACTACATTGATTATCAATGTTAAATTCTATATGAACATGCCTAACTAAGGAAAAACAAAAGAAAGCAATACTACAGCAATGAAAGTTGCAAAAATTAAAACAATTACAGCCCAAAATGAACACACCCACTTTATAACAGTACAATAAATTACATCTTAAACAATTATATAACATACAACTACAAACTGAGACTAACAATATCATGAGATCAAAAATATATTATGCAATAAAGTACATAAATAACTATTCTATAGAAATTTATAAAATCTTCAAAATATCATCATATAAAATCTATCTGATATAAGTTTCCATCCATTAACAAAAATATATTAAAATAAATGTTTATTATCAGGGGCAGACCCAGGATTTTAGAAAGTGGGGAGGGCATAAATCATGAAAAAAATTTGAATATTTTATTCATTAAAAATCCAATAAATACTTCATTTCAAGTTTAATTTGTAAAGATGTGTAAAAATTACAATACAGAATTCCAATGACAATGTTTCTCTTTGGCCATGAAATCTCTCCCTGTCAATATTGTTGGGATATATTTTTTACTGGGTATATTTACAAACAATTTTGGAATTCTCCCTAGGAGTTTTAGCCAGTTTAGTGATTTAAAGGAAAGGTGATGAAGTACTGTCTTGAAATACTAGGCACTTCCAAATCTTAATATTAAAGGGAAAATTCACTTAATTTTACACATGGCCTTAATTTATTCTTTATAACACTTGAAACATATTGGTGAAGTTTTTTGTAAAGGATAGCAGAGAAAAACGAAATTAATTATTGTTTATCCTTCAAATGACAGCCGAGTGACGTCATTCGGCTAGATCTTCCACTTCACTGTGTCATTTTAAAACCTAATCATATCACTGTTGTTGTCGGTAATTAAAGCACTCGTATGACTTCATTAATTACCTAACAGCATAAGAAAAACAAAAACATGCATGCTGCCTTTTATCGGGATTTATTATTTATAAGTCCAAGTTGTATATTTTCTTTCACTTGAATGATTATAAAACAGAATCGGTTAAGGATGCATGTTTCAGCTTGCAAAATAAATCCATTGAAGAAATATCGAATACGGAATAATTTTCCACAAAATAATTAATAAAACTGAAATAGTTTATTTCTGCTTGTATCTTAATTATCATAAACATAGCCAAAATTAAACTATCATCTCCACACACACCAATCACTTGCCCATGTGTCACAGGTGTAAAAGTCAATACTCTAATTAACACCAAATATGCAGACACTTCTAGCTTGTCAAAATATTACCTGTGTCATGCCCTAAAGGTAAAATCCAGAGTTTGTACGTTCCATTAATTACACTAATTTGTAGAGCTAAGACAATCAAAAAGTGGGCCTCATTGCGAATTAAATAAAATGTTTAATTATCATTATAATTTATTCAAATTGCGGATACATCAGAGAAAAGGTTACAAAAGGAATAAAAAACGGCAGATCATCGCAATATTTTGATTACCGGTATGTCTTTAAACTCGTGCAGAGACGTCTCTGTCCCTGTGCAATGAAATGATATAGTTTTACAGTGATACAATAGTCTTTTTGACTTCGCAGCAGGGACTATGCATTACATTGTATATGCTGGCCATGCTCACAGGTAAGAACAAGCTGTAAATCAGTTTGAATCTCAATACACTGAGAATAATTATGTCAAATTGAGGAAGAGCAGCCACGCTAGTGAAAAAAAGGGAAATCTTGAATAACCTACACCAGAATACGACAGATTGGTGCAAATGTTTCAAATGCGTGTCAATGCCATTACCGAGTGTATTTGCTGTAACAGGAAATAAGAATTCAAAATTAAAGATTGCATTACGAACAACACCTAAACTGCATTTCTTTTGAAATATGTCTTTTCTTGAGTGATGTCTAATCACTACAACCCTGTATCCAAGTACCTAAATCTTTCAAATTGTGGTACATTTTATAAACTTCAGGAAATTTCAGTTCACAAAACCAGACACATATAGACAAACCAACAAAAAGAACTACCTGAAATGTGCTTGAAAAAATGTGCCGGTCAAACACGGAATACATATCTAAAATATGAAAATTGTAGGTTTTGATACTTGCATCGTATTCTTGTTTAACCCTGTCTAGTGAAAAAATATATGTGTTTTGCTGGGGAAAAATTCCACAAGAAACATTCCGTTAGTATAGTTAAAATGGTTCATAAAGGTGTAGAAAAAAGATATGTATATAGGAAATACACAAAATGCTATGAAAATGGGAGATATACAAAAACTAATGTTATTTGTTTGAGATACAAGTTATATACCAATGACAGTATAGTAAGCACTGCACACCATAGTTGAAAAGGAATATGGCTGCAGATGATTAGGATAGATTGACAAAATTTTGTGCCTATCCTTGCAATATCCGTGTTGTGGATAAACGTTGTCATATATATATTACTTTTGACCAAAATTTGAATGAATCTGAATTAATCCGAGAAGTTAATTTCTGCTGTATACAATTTTCAAAAGTTCTGTGAATAAAGTATCTGGATTGGAGAGAGAGAGATACAACAATAAAACACTCCAATCTCTCTAGCATGGACACAGGTAATTATATGTTTGTTAATTGGTAATAAACAGGTATGCTGTTGGATGCCGAGATATTTTTAGAACAATATGTTTACCTGTACAATAATTTCTAAAGCAGCCTGCTTCAGTAGAAAATAAAGTGTTTACTATATCAAGGACTCGTACGTCCTCGATTTCGCATTGCACCTTTAATTTAGATATTTTCAAACAATATTTTTTTTATTTCAATATTGGTTTAAGCTGGGACGAATATAATAGCCCAGGTTTAAGATATAGGTAAGAACAGTCAACTCCATTTAATTGCATACCTCTTAATAGAATATTTCTCTTAATTGCATACAAACCATTTACCATATGCTTTTATATTATTTATTCCTTTTAATTGCATATTGAACAGTTAAGAAATAATTTCATTTTCAAATCAAGATATGTTTTGTGAAATTTACCAGAAAAGAATATATTTTTTAGCAAATTATTCTGAAAAATGAGATATCTAATTATGAAACGTCAAATCAATTAATAATTGTAATCTCTGTGTTTTTTAATGATTGACTCATCATTTGACACTCTTCAAGTCAATTGACATGTTTTTACAGCAAGATTGAAAACTCCTCTTAATAGAATATTCCTGTTAATTGCATATTTTTTCCTGACAAATAAGGTATGCAATTAACAGGAATCCACTGTATTTAATACACTTTTGTGTAATTTTAATACACAAATGATTAAGTTAGACGACCGTATGCTTCACATTGACAAAGAATGTACACAATGAAAACTGCAGGTCACCGTTATTTGGTATCTTTGCGGTGATTAGACATCTCTTGAAATCTGTATCGAGATGACGACAAAATGGCGACCGGCAGATCGTAGTTAGTCACACTGAAATATCGATCTCATGGACTTATCCTTTGGAATGAAACATTAATATAGTACATGTATACATGCTCATTTGTACAAAAGGAAAATAATATCAAATTTTAATTTTTTTGTGAATTTTCCCTTTAACACAACTTTTTATATTGAACATATATCTATATGTAATATTATCTTCAAATATCCAAAACATACAAAACAATATATAAGGCACATGAAACAAACATGAACAGAAACTGACATTGCAGTTATCACTCAACAACAACAAAAATACCTAATTCAATAAATTGATTGTAATGAAAGTGTTTAACTTTATCATGCATATACAGAAATACAAAATGTGACCAGAAGAGGTATAATATACTCTGATACTCATACTATAACGTCAGAGTACAATATTACCCTCTACAACTACTTAATATACCATGATTATGTAACAAAAATTGTTCATAATAACACAACAAAAATCATCAATATAACAAACAAAATAAACAAATATTTCAACTCAGATTTTGCCATATTTGTAATACAGTTTCAAATCTGAACTAAACGTGAAATGGTACATATCAATGATGAATTTATTAAACATTTGCCATGCTTACAAACACATTTTTATTATTGTGACACATCTTTTTTCAGTTACAAACTAGTTCTAAAATTGCCTTATACTTAAAACCAGTGATGTAAAATGTACAGAAGAATTAACCAAGTAGATCATAATTTATTGGTATGAAATTTTCAGGAGACAAATGGACAGGCTAATGTATAACTGCATCTTTTCTAGCCAAGGGTAATGATCCACTTCTCTCCTCTTGGCTAGTGAAGATGGCACAACCGAGGGAATTCAAATAATACAAGTCCTCTACATGTGGTCGGGTATAATAAAATAAAATTCCTTCACAATCATATAAAAAAATTGTAAACAAACATGAATGCAGATTTCAGA
The DNA here is from genome assembly GCA_002080025.1 of Modiolus philippinarum. Lineage (NCBI taxonomy): Eukaryota > Metazoa > Mollusca > Bivalvia > Mytilida > Modiolidae > Modiolus > Modiolus philippinarum. Next base: position 84,538 of record MJUU01040211.1, read on the forward strand.
TTAAAACTTTTGCAATTGCATGTATGTTGAAGAAACCAAAAAATATTGCATCAAAAATGCTGACAGAAGATTACTCATCTGAAAGACATGATTTACTATCTTTGTACAAGGGTAAGTGTCTAATATCAACTGGTTGCATGGTAAATTATGTCATATTTCATAAACAAGACAGATCTAAATATTGATTTTCTCTAATATTATTCTTTAATAAAGGGCTACGCTGAGCGCAGCATGATACGACCGCAGCATGTCGTCCACTGAAATTTGAAAAAGTGTAATTTAAAGTGAGTATGGACATAGGAAAGAGCTTGACACAATAATTAGATGGACGCAATAAGGAGATTGACCGAGTAATTAGCTGGACACAAACTAGGGAAAATAAAAATTAGCCCTTATGACTCCTTATGATTCCTTTTTGACCCTCTATAGCTCAGAAACGGTAAGAGCTACGCCCAATCCATTGACATGATGCTGAAAGCTTATATCAAAAGGAATCAAAAGAAAAAAATCCCATCGAAATGTGATGAAAAATAAAAATTTAAGGTAATCTGTAAATTTAAGATTTTGGCCCCCTTTGACCCCTCATAGCTCGGGAACGGCAAGAGCTACGTCAAATCTGTTGAAATTCTTCTGAAAGCTTACATCATGTAAAATCAAAAGAAAAAAATCCCATCGAAATCCAACGAAAAATAAAATTTTTAGGTTATCTGTAAATTTACGATTTTGGCCCCCTTCAGCCCCTCATAGCTTGGAAACAGTAAGAGCTATGCCAAATCCGCTGACATATAACTGAAAGCTTACATAAAGAGGAATCAAAGAATAAAATCCCATCGAAATTCGATGAAAAATAAAAATTTTAGGTTATCTGTAACTTTACAATTTTGGCCCCTTTCAGCCCCTCATAGCTCCGAAACGGTAACAGCTACGCCAAATCCGTTGAC